>JANQAP020000040.1:1404879-1425022 GCA_026874005.2 Erythroxylum coriaceum | reverse complement strand
TAGAGTTGCTGATGGAGAGGGGTCAATGATGATAATGAATCAAAGTTGATGGGATGGGTCAGGTTAGATCAAGTTAGGAGCTAGGTAGTTTGAGTTATGAGCTGTCAAAATTATAATCTAACTCAGGCTCGACCGACATATACGAAGCTTGATCAAGCTTCATATAGGCTCAGGTTGCTTATAAAGGGCTTTAGATTGGCCACAAGTAGCCTCAAATTTGGCTTATTATAGCTTAATACCAACCCCTATTGATGAACCTATTAGTAGAAAATTTCCAACCTTATAAATAAAAGGTACACAATTTTCAATTTAGTGACTAATATTTCAAAACTCATACAATCTAGGACAAAACATTAGATTTTAGTTATTTAATATCTGACTAATAGATCACACTTTCGACTTGATGCATAGACATCTACGTGGATTTTCGTGGATACCTAGATACCTTATAGTTTTGGAACTAAAATTGGTGAGCAAGCATTATTTGGAAATAGGCTCCATTAGTATTTAAATTAATTCAAGGACAAATGAAAGAACCTTTCAAAAAGAAACCTAAGATGAAAAAAATGGATATAAATACAAGAAACATGGATACTAGATTTTACATTCAACATGTATAAAATAACAATTAAATATGAGCATCTCCAATCATCATTTTCGTAACTAGTCTTTCTACAATACAAAGAGTCATCATTTATAAAATAAATGAACTATTACCTTGAAATTTAGCAATAAACTATAGTAAAATTGTAAGGAATTATTATGTTTAGTCCTACATGTATTGGGCTTCAAAAAATGTGAATAGTTTTTTCTTAATTTGCAAAGGGAAAGTATGAGGAAGAAATAAATTTTGCTTATTTTGGATCTAAAACTACATAAGTGTCCAAGTGTCCACCAAAAACCATATAAGTGTCCAAGTCATAGGTTAAAACTGTGCTCTGTTTCTTCAAATAACAAATAGAGATAGTGATTTAAATTAGGTTATACATGTTTTGAAAGCTTTGTTACTAAATTAAACAATTTAAAATATTTAGTAATAAATTGAAAAAATTCCAAAAGTTTAGGCATTTGTGAATTTTTTATCCTTAAAAACATTTAAGAATTTGTCTAAACATCAACATTCATGAAAACATATAGTAAATGATGCTTTTAATATTTAATAAACATCATATCTTCTCTTAAATTCATCAAGTATAACTCAATTAGAAATAAATTTCATAATTTCATTAAAATTCCTATATTGAAACTCTAAATTTAAATTTCTCAAAAACTACAAATCTAACCATCTTTTGTGAAAAAAATACACAGTTCAACTTTCATTTTATCATAAAACATATGCAATTTTACAATTAATTTTCTAAAATTATAAAATTTTAATAAAATGAAAAAAAAATTAGGTTTTGAAAAGGGTAACTTGAAAATGAGAGTCTAATGTAATCTATATGTTGAAACTTTTTTTGAGACACTAAAGGTAGATAGTGTGCATGCTTGAAATCTTTGAGCCTTATCAGAGATGATGGTAAAGGTAAGAAGGGTTTTTTGTAGATATAATCCCATAAAATCAACTAAAACTTCTTTTAAGCATTTTTAACATCCTTTTTAGGTAATAGGCTTTTCTTTAGAAAGAAAAATCAAATGTCTGTAATCTCTATAAAAAGAAAAAACTCAAAAAAATGATTTACATATGTTCACAACAAGTTATAGTAACCTTATGCATACATATTTTTAGGTTTTGTTTAAATGTGGGAAATGATTTTAAGCTTTCTTTGATTAAAGTAAACCTTGCATAGGACATACTCATTTAGTGAAAATGAGGCCTAATATGATTATAAGTATATGTCATGCTGCTTCATTTTGTGGAGACCAATAATGATAATGAGATTGTGGTTAAGGCCTATAAGATGCTTATTTTTGTTCCATACCTTTGTTCTGAGCACTTACCTTAAAGTGGTACCCACCCTTACTTTGAGTTTCATTCCTTTTAGATCTAGCTTTTATACCATATATGTATGTATATAATTTTTTTTTAGCTTAAGATCTAGGAAATAATTTGAGTTTTGTATTTGTGACCATGTCTAAAAAGTAATATTCTTATATGATGTTTTATGCAATGGCTCCTCAATGTGAAAATATATTCCTTCTGTAAATGTACTTTTAGAATCGATTGATGTATACTACTATATATGCAGTACTTGGTACTTGATTTATTTTAAACTCTAAGCAAGATATCCAAATTTTCATCATCTTTATTCTCATTCTCATAGAATATTATATCAACTTTATCTTTCTCAACATAATTGCTTTTAAATGTATTTTTTATATTTTCAACCTCCTTTATGAATTCATTTAATAGATTTTGGAGTTCTTTAAATTCATAACATAATTCTTCCTTTCAAATTCATGACATGTAAGCTATTAACAAGTTTATCATATGTATGTTCTACTTCACTATCATCATAATAACAGTTAGAACTGGAACACATCGCATTAATATTAGTAATGAAGCATATATTAGCCACCTAAGTTTTTGGTTATTCACTCTTTAAATCAATTATATCATCCTTTATGCCTTTAAGTGTTTTCTTTTTCTTATTGTCCCTTTTTCCTTTAGGGCTTCACATGCTCTAATTTCTTATGGTTATATCAATTAATGCTATATTTTTTAAACTCGTGCTTACTATCCTTTAAGTCCTTTCTTCTTAGGGAGTTCTTCTTAAAAAATCTTGAACTTCCTAGTAATAAGGCTATATCATCTTATTCACTCGTAGCAGTTGTGATTTTCTCTTCATCACTACTTTCATTTTGGAATCACTTCCTCCTCTTTTGTTTAAGTTAATTTCATCTTATAATTAAGGAGTTATCCAATTAGCTCTTCTAATGGAAATGTGTTCAATTCTTTTTCTTCACGAATATCCATTACCTTTTATGTTTGAAGCAACTTTCTCACAGTTTGAGCACTAATCAAGTTCTTATTAAAACCTGTAGAAGCATTAATATTGCTAATAAATTTAGTTTACATGCTTAAAATGGACTTATTATGGTTCATTTGGAGCAAATTATAATGGTGATTTAACATGATTACTTTACTCTCTTCGTAGTTGACCCATTGGTTATACAGAAGTATTTCATCCTATTTTTCCAATGCAAGTAACTATTCTTATAGAAAACTAATGACCTACTTATACTTTACTCCCCTTTTGGGTAGATGATAATGCTCTTAAGTGTTTCATGGAATTTACTTATATGTTTGCACCCTTTCATATATCTTATTGGTCTTCATTAAACTTAATAAGGGATGAATTGGGTGTTTGCAAATTTAGACTTCAAAAAAAATTTCGAGAAATGAGAGTGAGTTTAATAACAAAAAGGCTAGTTATTAAATAATTTAACCATATGTATACAAAAAGGCAAGTAAAAAGCTTAAATTTAAAAGTGAGACTATAAAAAGAGATAACATAATTAATTTTAATAGTGATTTAATCTTTTCTTGATCTATGTCCACTGGCTAAGCTATTATTAGAAGTTCAATCTATTAACTCTTTAATAAGTGACTAAGAATCCTTGTTATATGTTTCTTCCTTCTAGTTAAAAAGAAAAACTATACAATCAATATGAAAAACTATACAATCAATAAATTAAGTAATTGAAACTTAATTGCTATCAAAAGAACACTAAACTGAATACAACTTAAATATCCCTCTTTTCTTATACAACTAATGAAAGCTCAATATATACATTATGCATTCCAAGTTCATAATAAGGTCTTAAGGCTTATATAATTCATTCAAGAAGCATTAAGATCTTCAATAACCAAATTAAGGTTCATTTATTATGTTAAAATCAAAGCAATATTCTACTTAATCTAAATTTAGTCATTATAAGGTTTTTCAAAATTTACACTGTTAGTTAAGCAAATATTCGATTGATCAACTTATAGTCAACTAAATGAAACAAGCTTTTTAAAAACTAACCTAACTTGGCCTCAAAGCATTTAGTAACCCATCATTCAATTGACCTAACTTGTTAAAAAAATGTTTTAATAGTTGAATTATCATTTATTCAATCTATGACCCTATTACGTTAACCTAATGCCTTTAACTTATTTTATTTAAGAATATTTCAATTTTACAAGTGACTATCCTTTCACTCAATCAAAAATAAAATTTTAAACATCCAAAAATTCCCAAATTTGAAAATTAGGAACTCAAGAGAATTTTTCATTAAAAATTAATCAAAAATTCATTTTAAAATTGAAAAGATAATGCATTAAAATTCAGCATGAAATTATACAATTTTGAGCCCCTAAGTTTGTTGAGAAGAGTCAATAAATAGTTATAAATTACATTGAACATTATATGATTAGTTCTTGATCCATCATTGATCTTTTGATTTATGCTCAATAATATAATTTTGGCTTATTGTTCACTTAATTTTATTTTAATACTTAATTAATTGGTTTTTATGTTCGTTTGATTCATTTTTTTCCTTAGATCAATTTTCTTTTTATATGTTACTTATTCCTTTATACATTTCTTAATTCTTTTAAAAATTGAATTATTAATGTAATCAAATATGAATTAATTAATAATAATATATTTTATTATCAACAATTGGTGAATCAGCTAATGTAGGGCTCTTTTTCTAAGATCTAAGAACCTTTATCACAAATTTAATCAATAAGGAGCAATTAAAGAGCTTAACTAATTAGTTTAGCGAGTAGGATATTAAAACACTCTCTTCAGCCTAAATTAGGGAAATCACTAAAACTTAATGGTGTAAATGTTCTAGTTTTCAAAAATTATGGCATCTAGTAGGAGATTAGCTTATAGGACTGTAGACCTATTTCATGTTGTATTGTGATTTATAATGTTATTGCAAAGATGTTGAAACATCAAACTAAAAGGCATACTCAATTCTGTCATCAATCCAAAATAGGGAGACTTCCTTTAAATGAGGAGCATAGGGGATAATATTATTTTATTACAACAACTGATTAAGGATTACCATTTGAGCAAAGTTTTCAAGCATTGCACAATAAAAATTGATATGTATAAAGAATTTGGCTCAGTAGCTTAGATCTTTATTTTAGAGGCACTTGATATGAAATATCCTCCACTCTTCATCAAATGGATAAAAATATGCATTATAACAACTTTCACTATTTTAGTCAATAGGGATACCACTCAAACATTTAAGGGAGGAAAAGGATTAAGGTAGGGCCTTAACGTATTCAAAATTTTCATAGAGTTCCTTTCGAGACTAATAGGAATATTATAAATAGGGGCAACTTTACCTACTACCATAAATTCCAAAAGGTAAAGATCAAACATTTATCCTTTGCTGATAATCTCATATTATTGAGTGGAGCTGATGAAACTTCTGTGAGATTGCATATGGAAACAATGCATCAATTTAGTGACATATTAGGTCCAAAATTAACATGGAAAAGGATTGCATTTTTTTATAAGGAAACAATCCCAACCTAGATGAGAATCTGACAAATATAGTAAACTTGAAGCTAAAGAAACCTCTATTCAAATATCTTAAGATTCCAATTATTTCCATAAGACTCATAAATGATTGTCAACCTTTATTTGATGTTATTTAGAGAAGAATATGGAATTAGAACAACGTAAACCTTTCATAAGCTTTAAGATTATAACCAATATCTTATATCCTAAGCAATATCCATATGTATTGGGCATTTGCATCTCTATAGCAGAATAAAGCAAATTGAGAAATTAGTGGAAAATGTCTTACGGATAAGGGATCTAAATAAATCTTCATATACCAAAGTGGAATGGACATAATTTTTCACCTCTAAGAAGGAATAAGGGTTGGGATTGAGCTCGATTAAATCATTTAATAATATGCTTTTGGATAAGAGAATTTGGATAATTTTTAAATAAGGAATCCTTATGGATTAAGTGCATACAAAACTACTTCCTACACAGAGAGAATCCCCAAAGCTTCAAACCTCAAATAAGTACCTCTTAAAAGCTAATGAAAATGTTAAAGCTGAGGGACACCATGAGCAAAAACATGAAATGAATCATTGGCAATGGGAATAATACATCTTTCTGTTTTGGTAATTAGCATAATCAAGGCCCATTATATAAACTCCTCAGGTTCCATAATCATAATTATTTCACGTTAATCAATGCTAAGGTTAAGAGTATGTAAGAGTAAGTGTTTGGAGCTGCTAATTATGGGGATTCTAATCTATTATGTCTGACGTATCATGATCCTATCCCCATACAATATGAGATGATAAAATCACTAAGATTGCTCATAGATCATATATGTTAAAAATAAACAAGTACAAAATTATTTAAGACCTTCATCTCTAATGGTTGAATTGGAATAACCTATTTTCAGATCAATGTTATATTTCAAGAGCAACTTTTATCATATGGTTAATAGTGAATTAAAATATTTGTACATAACATATAATTATAGGTTTTTAAATTAACAATTAGTTATTACCTTCCATTGCAATTACTTAACAATAGTATGGGGATAGGCAAAGTAGTGGTGCAACCAAGCTTTCATAAAAAATCTGTGGGAAAATATCATTACATAGGTATGTAAGATCAATTACAACTCTAAAAGGGATTTGAAGCTATTCAGGGTAACTTTAAGTTACTGTCTTTATTTAATTTATAGGGTAAGAAACTTAAGAATCTTTCAAGAAATTCATTAGGATATATGAAACCTAATAACAAAATTGAGGAGCTAGATAAGATAATTTATTATATCTAGAGCAGACATTATATAACTAAGTCAAGGAATTGTAAGGGAATGAAATAAATAGCAAATTTAGCAAATGATGATACTTAAAGCTCAAAAAATGAAAAATATATGAGAAGATTTATGGAACAGATAAAAATAACTTAATGATTGGAGGCCAAGATATTAAAAGTATAAACCTAAGGAGCTGAATATCAATTCTTGAAGATATAAGGTTCATAAATTAATAGGAGAAGAAAATTAATCCACTTTAGGTTTTTTAGAGCATTGAAAACTATCTCTTTTAGTTGTTTCTAGTTTTCAAATGATATTTTTCCTGAGACTTATTATTTGAACTTTGTGTTTATACTTTATATGGTAATGCAATTATTCTTTTATTCGTAAAAAGTATTTTATTCTTGTCAAACAATATATAGAAACCTCTTTTTATGTTTAACACATTCTTAAAATCGGTGAAATCATAAGTAATAAAAAGGAGAGACGTTTATTGTACCATACTTAAAGAGCTGGTCTTTACTCCATGGTGGTGGATTCTTTCTCTACAATTTGGATAAAGGACTTGTGTAAACAGCCATATGGGTGATGAAATCTTTTATATAATTAACAATTCCAAGGAATTGTTCAATATAATTTGTATTGAGATTTTCATTAGGAAATATAATAGCTCACTAGCTATGTGTGGTCTAGGCTAAGAAAATCTATTATGAAAATTCATACCCGAAAATTCTATTTGGGTTCCTCCAATATGACTTCTCTTGGCAAAGAGAATTATTCCATATTACTTTTTAAGATCAAAAAATGATTGAAATAGTACCTTACGACCTTAACGGGTCTTAAAGTATCAGAGGATGTCATCAATATAGATCAAGGCACTAAAAAGAATAGGCTTATAAATTTTTTCTATGACCCATTGAAATAATGATGGAGCAATCTTGAGTCCAAATAGGGTAATAGTCCATTGGAATTAAACATTAGGAATGCCTTGTACCTTTCTTTTAGATCTATACCCAATTGTCAAAAACTTTCTTTCAAGTCAAATTTTGAAAATATTATTATGTCTTTGAGAAACAGGACTTGAGTATTGATCTTTGGAAGTGAGAATTTATGATTTTGAATGAATGCATTTAAAGGTTTATAATCAATTGCCAACTTTGTTTTCTCCATTTTGTTCTGCTCTTTTATTCACATAGAAAGCTTGATATGCCTAATCTAATTTTGTGGGTTTAATTAATCCTTGTTGGAGCAAGATAGCACATTCTTCTTGTGATGACTTTAAATTATCAAGATTCATGATAGGGTGAGTAGTCATCATAGGATTAATGTCTTAATTTTTCTTGAAAGGTAGATGAGTAAAGAATTATGGATTTTTCTAAATAAGATTAGGGTATGAAAACTGTGCATGGTTCTTAGGACAGTGTTCCAAAAATTAATCCATTAATGCTTCATATTGAGGGGGTACTTGGGTAAGTTCAAACATGTTACATATATCTATGTAAGCATTGAAATTGACTGGGCATTTAATCCGCTTAGGTAAGATTTGTAACGAAAATGCTTTGCAAAAGACATTTATACTAATTAGGATATTTAAGCAAGGTAGATGACTGCTAAGAACTTTAGTCTACATAACACAATTAGGGAAAAATCTCATCTCTATTTTTCTTTTATTGATAAGCCCAATTTTGAATAAGTTACCATCAACAGTAGTGAAATCCTCATCATCTAATATCTAGGCTTCAGGAGGTAAAATGTTAGGCTTTATAACACTTTTACAAGATCCAGTATCCATATATCCAATAGCTTTGATTGGCTTATCATATTTATTATGTTGTAATAACTGGATATGGATGCAAGGATGAGGAACAATGATAGGTTTTGATTCTACCTTTAAAAATGGTTACTCTAGCATGTATAAGTTATCATCCTCAATATCTTCATCTGTGTAGATTAGGTCATTAGAGGATTCAAACTCATTAATAAAAGAGTCGATTAGAACAACAAATTTTGTTTCCTAATCTTCACTAGATTATTCTTTGATGAAATCTTCAATATTTCTATTATCATAGATAGGCATTATAACCTCAACGTATTCCAATAGTTTCAAATCCCTTTTTGTCCTATTAGGACATTAGCGAGCATAATGTCTTGATTTTCCATAAATGAAACATAGATCTGCCTTTTTATTTATAGAGCTCGTCATTTAAAGAATCGACCAACTCTGTTTCATTTTTTTCTTCTGAATGACATATGATAACCTTCATTTAAAAAATGGGATTTGTGAAATTTTTTATAAGAGAACTTCTTATGACGATCCTTCTTTTTAGTAGGACATTCACAATCCTTTTTCTCCTTACAGTTGATCTTTAGAAAAGGATTTTTCCAAGACTTTTTCAGCAAAGACCACCTTTAGTCATGTTCTAGAAAAATTATTGTTGATCACAAAGTTTACCAAGAGAATAGGCAAGCTGATAGAGTTCTCCAAATATATTTCTCTCATATCTCTTCGTAGAGCTATAATGGTCATTTGAAGTTTAGTTTATAATTCTTCTGGATGACATGAGATGAATTTATAACAGAGGTTGACGTCATTAAAACCATTAAGGAGATAATATCTTTCTGTCATATGTTTGAAAATGTTTTTATAAATATCCTATGTCAAGTGGACAACACTTCATTTCAAAATACTCTTGCCTAATTTGTTTGTCAGTTAGCTAAAAATATCCAGTAAATTCTTTATGGGTAACCCTAACAAGAATTCTTACAAATGCTACCTGAATACTTAGATTTTAGATATGCTAGTCGAGACACAAACCCTTCTTCTCTTTTTTGGGCAAAAATTCTCAAAACCTATCTTTCAGAAATCTAAACTGATCTATTTTTTCCTGTATAACTTAGACCTCAAACAGGATCTATAGTCCAAGACTTTCTGACACATAGGATCCTTATAAAGAGGCAAGTGTAGAGCATACTTTTCTTTCTATGTGACTATTGCTACATTATTAAAAAATCAAGCTTTCAAGAGAGAAAAACTTAGAAAAAAGCCACAAGAAAAAAATGCACTTCATTTTATTAAATTCTCGATGACCTACAACATAAGAGAAAACTTGCTTTTATAGACTAAGCAAGGGGAAACAAGACAAACAACTTTCAGAAAAGATTCCCACATAGTACAATAATTCAAACTAAAATATAAAAGTGAATAATGAAAGAAAGAATTATTGGAAACATTGGGTCTAATAATATTATTAGAAGATAAAAGGGCATTTATGAATAGGGAAGTGCAGACAAATAGCTGGGTCTACTATCATCATCAAATAGTGACATATCATCATCCTTTTTTCCATTTCCTTAATGAAATGAATTATCTCATAATTAGTTCAAACTGGAGGTCAAGGATCTTGGGCATCTTGAAAGTAGTCTAACATTTTGGACTCTTCTTTGGGCTTTTGTGCTATGGAGCTTTCTCCAATTTCAAAATTTTACCTGAGCATAAAGCTAGGTGGGCATGGAAGTTCACTTACCATGATACTAAATCTCATATGGGTTAATTGATCAAATGAGGTCCAATAGCTAGCAGATGATGAGATGGGCTTTAGAAGAACAAAGTCACCAAGATATGGACCCAGGGTTGTATAAGTAGTTAACTTACTAAATTTTTTATGATGGATCAAGTGATCAAAAATGATATAGATTAAGCATGATGTTTTTTTAATCTTTAGGCCAGTCAATAGTGGTTCTTAATATCTGGAAATGGTTGATGGTGTAAACATGGTCATTGTCAGTCATGTTGTAAGGACAGTGGACAATAAAGAAAGATTGAGTTTTTGTTTAGATAATGGAATGCTTCATAATTGATATTCATTGAGGATTTGTCATAATTAGATGCACCATTTAGCTAAGGGTTGGAACCATTGTAGAAACATCCATAGTACAAAACTTTCATTGGTAGGGTTGGTAAGATGTTGACATATAAAAAATGGAGAAAAAGTAATAGAACAAGCATACATGGTAGATAAAGCCCAGAGATGCCACATTATTTTCTCAAGATGAGAGTCGCAGAGATGATGGATGGTACGATTGGAGGATAATATATCAAAATGATATAGATGAGGTGAAATTTTCAGGTTGAATGAGAATTAGATGGAGATAATAGAAAATGCTTTTAAGGAGGAGGACAACAATTTCTTCCAGATTCTAAGGAGGAGTTTTGGTGATAAGAGGGAAGGAATTTTTAACTTTGGTGTAAATTGAATTCCATAATGGGAAAATAAGAAGAATTGGTTTTTGAAGGATGGGAGATTGAATTGGTTTTCTAGGTTGAGAGAGAAAATATGCAAAAATGTTGTGGTGGCGTTTCATATGGTAAACAGTGAATTTATAGTGAGAAAACCAATATTTCCAATGAAGTAATTTGGTTTTAAGGCAGTGTCTTCTTTCTAAGTTCAAGGATCTTTGGAAAGGACATATTGTCCATTTCCACTATAGAATGGTAGGAGCTTAGGAGAAAATTAAATTTTTTTATGGCCTTTTTCACTATCAAAATCTCTATGTAAATGGCGTGGTGGTTTTTTTTTTGATTCCTTGAGCTAGCCACTAGCATAACCACAATAATGTCTTTTCCCATCAATCTGTTCAATCAAGATGGCACCCTAATAATAGTCACTACCATTTGTCTAAAGGATGTGTTGCCATTTGTGAGGTATCTATAAAAGGGGTAGCGTTGACTTGTTTGTTTCAAGTTCCGGGTAGCTCTAGTTTGGTCTCTACTCTATAGTGGTGGATTCGTTCCTAGCAATTTGGATAAGGGACTTGTGTAATTAGACATATGGGCAATAAAATCTCAGATGTAATAAATAATTCCAAGGAATTTTTGAATCTACTTTTTATTGAGATTTTCATTAGGAAAATGTAATAGCTCATTAGCCATGTATGGACCAGGCTAATAAAATCCACTATGAAAATTCATACCCAAAATTTCTATTTGGTTTGTTCTAATATGGTCTTTTTTGTCTAGAAGCATAGTTTCATATGGCATTACAAGATCTAAAAATTATTAAAGTAGTACCTTATGATCTTCATGGGTCTTGGAGTATAAAAGGATGTCATCAATGTGGATTAAGGTACTAAAGAGAATGGGCTCATAACTTTTTTATGGACTTTTGGAATAATGATGGAGCAACCTTGAGTCCAAATGACATAACAGTAAATTGGCACTAAGCATTGGGAATGTAGAAAGCTATCTTGTACCTTTATTTTTGGATCTATACACAATTGCCAAACACTTACTTTCAAGTTAAACTTTGAAAAGATTGTAGCATCTTTGAGAAACAAGACTTGAGTATTGATCTTTGGCTATTGGAATTTATCATCTTAAATGAATGAATTTAGAGGTTTATAATTAATTACTGACCTCTTTTTTTCTCTCTTTTATTCACATAGAAAGTTTGACACATCCTGTCTGATTTCGTGGGCTCAATTAATCTTTGTTGGAGTAAGATAGCACATTCTTCTTGTATTAACTATAAATCATCAAGATTCCTGCCAGGATAAGTAGCCTTGGTAGGATTAATGTCTTCATTCTTCTTGAAAGGTATATGAATTAAGAATTGTGGATTTTTCCAAAGAGGATTAGGGTATGGATACTGTGTAAGATTCTCAGGATAATGTTCCAAAAATTAATCCCTTAGTGCCCATATTAAGGAGGTCCATAGGTGAGTTCAAACATATTATGTATATCCATACAAGCACTTAAATTGGCTCGATATTTAGTCACCTTGGGTAGGATTTATAATGGAGATGTTCTGCAATGGACATTCATACCAATTAGGATTTCAAATCCAGGTAGATGACTGCCAAGAACTTTAGTCCACACAACATAATTAGGGAAAAATCTTATCCCTATTTTTCTTTTAATGATCCCAATTTTCAAATGAGTTACCATAAGCAACAGTGAAATACTCATCATGTGATATCCAAGCTTTAGGAGGTGAGATGTTGGGCTTTATAACACTTCAACAAGACCTAATATCCATATATCCATATATCCATTAGCTTTGATTGGCTTATAATATTTATTATGTTACAATAACTAGATATGGACATAAGGATGAGGAACAATGATAGGTTTTGAGTCTACCTTCAAATATGGTTATTATAGCATTATATGGTTTCTTCATCTGTGTAGATTATGACATCAACGGATTCAAACTCATCATCAAAACAATCAATTAGAACAGTAAATGTTGTTTCCTTATCTTTATTGGATTGTTCTTCAATGAAATATTCAATATTACTATTAACATGGATAGGCATTATAGCCTTCATGGATTCCAATAGGTTCAAATCCCTTTTTCTGTATTAGGACATTAGTGTGCATAATATCCTGATTTTCACAAATGAAACAATGATCTACCTTATTTTCTTGAGGAGCTCGTTGTTTAAAGAATCAAACAAATCTGTTTCATTTTCTTCTTCTGAATGGCTTATGATAACCTTCATTTGAAAAGTGGGATCTGTAAGAGAACTTCTTGTGATGATACTTATTTTTAGTAGGACATTTATAATCCTTTTTCTCCTTACATTTGATCTTTAGATAAGGCAAGATCCTAACTATAAATATTCTTCAATTATTATCAATTATAGTTATAATCCTATTCTTTTTAGTTCTATAATTTTTTCATGTTTATCTTGTACACTATAACACTATATATAAAGAAGATTGTAATTTATGAATGCAATTAATTCAAACACAATACTTCATCCTCAAATTAACAACATTATCACAGTATCAAAGCTAAATAACTAGAAATTTGATTCTACATCTATCAGTATTCACCAGAAATCATCAAATATCTTCCTTTATTTGATGTATTAATTCACCAACTAGAACTCCAGCAACAAACTTACAAAAACACAATTAAAATATCACATGCTCAACCAAAACAACAGAAGACCAACAATAATCAACACATCATAAAGCAATTCCCTAATTCTTCCATAATAACCATATTACAAATTTTCTTTCTATAACTTTGGATTTAACTAATTACCTTGTTTAGAGAAATCAAGTCTAAGTTGTTCTTACTACATACTATCTACTTTGATACTTTGATGGATCTATTTCTCCTCCTCTAAAGGTCGAACTAAATTCCACTTTGTCCTTTCCAGAACATCAAAAATGATAATTTTTTATTGCCTTATGTATTGCTTCTTACTGCATCTCTCTCAAGCTCAGTTACACAACTTGCCATCAGATGTTTTCCATTGTTTGTGCTCTTTAGGTGACCCTTGAATAACATTTCTTTAAACAATCAACCTCTCAATGATTTGTTCTTCATCAAAAACTACATACTATTAAAAAAGACCAGCTTTTATAACTAAATTTTTAGCTCTTATCTTTGATACAGTCAACGATCTCGCAACCATATAAGATCAGATTTTTGACACAAATCTCACACTTCACTCTCGATGGTTGACTTATGGAATATCAGTCCTTCAACATCACAATTGAACATCATGATTCCCCTAGTTTCATTTACTAAATTATGTGTTAAACTACTCCTATATGAGCAATACTTATTATCATTTCACTCTTCACCTAGACCTAAAGTGGTGCTTGTAGCTTTACACATTGGTTACTCCTCGTTCTATGAGACTAGAGGATGACAACATGCTGGTTAAAGACAAAAAGCTAGAGGAAATATATGAAGCGCAAATTACCCTAGCTTTAATAGGCATTAGTAGGTTGCTTATACACCAAATTCTTCAAGCCCAAAAAGTCCTAGAGTATCTAACACTTATTTTGAACCTTAAACCCAGACAACCCATTTTATCAATCAAAATCAGACCTTTTATTATAATCCAAACTATAATTAGGCCTAATATTAATCAAATCAAAACAAAAACACCTTTTCCTAATCCACTCATCCATTATAATTTCAAATTTACTGGAAATGGGGTCACAATATTACACTGCCCTTTTAGATATTCAATATTCTGTAATTACCAATATAGCTCTCAACATATTGCTGGTACTCTTACCGTAACCTTTTTTTTAATAGAGACGCTTCCTATCTTAATTCTAGTAATATTACTGACTATTACTAGACACTAAAGTTACTTCTCATATGACTCTTGATTCTCAAATTATGGAATCCATCACACCATATGAAGGGTCTAACTAAGTGGTCATTGGTAATGGTCACACTCTTCCTAATTCATCAATTGCTTCTTTAAATACTTCCACTCACACTCGTTTACTTCATCTTTGTGTTATTCTTATTGTTCCTCATCTTACCATAAATTTGTTATTTGTAACTAAATTTGTTACCGATAACTCTTGTCTTATTAAATTTAACTCATATGGTTATATTATGAAAGATCTTAAATCGAAGATATTGCTATTCATGGTACCTATCCATAATAATCTTTATACCATTAAGCTTCCCAGATATTTCAAAAATATAGTTATTTTCATAGTTACTCCTACTATAATTGATATATGGCATCAACATCTTGTTCATCTATGTCTGCCTTTTTCATTATCATCATATATTTCTACAACACCTTTATAACTAATTCCTTGTGACATTTAGGGAACTTCCCTATCTCCTTCTCTCTCTAGATTTTGACATTTTATTATTTTTGTGGGTGAATTTAGTCACTTTTGATGGCTCTTTTCCTTGGCAAAAAATCTCATACCTTACTTTGTTCCTAAAATTTCAAAACTACTACTGAAGATTGTTTTATACCGTTATCAAAACATTTCAATATGTGGAGCTCCTGAACTCATCAAAGGTGTCTTTGCCTAATACCTATCCACTAATGGCATTACCCTTTTCATATCTTGTCCTTATACTCCCTAATAAAATGGTCTTATTAAGCATAAAATTCATCATATTACTGAGGTAAGCCTCATACTCCTTCTTCATGCTTCGATCCTAAGGTCTTTTAGCTTGAAGCCTTTTCTACTATTTTCTATCTTATCAACCTCTTCCTTACTCCTGTTCTTCATAATAAATCCACACATTAATTACTTTTTCACAATTAACTTGATCTCACTCATCTTCATGTTTTTATCCTCAATGTAAAGGTTATCGATGTTTTGATCTTACCATCTCTAAACTTCACATCTCTCATTATTTCTATTTTCTTTAAACTATCTTTCCCTATGACAGAACTCATCTACCAATACCCTCTTCCTCTCCTTCTAGTTCCTTATCCATTTTTTCATTATCTTTACCATTTTAACCACTTTTTCACCCCTTGGTTTTCTCCCCTCAAACTCCTCCTTCACTTTTAGCTATCCATCATATCATCACATATACAAATGATCGCATTCATATTTCCTAAACATTTCCAAATTATATCACCTAATCCACTATCATACACAATTCTTGTACTACTAATCTAACATCTTTCACTCAAGCTAACAAAATTTATCCGCTGGTACCAAGTAATACTTAATGAGTTCACTTCTCTTCATCATAATCGTAGATGGATTCTTGCTCTCCCTCTACCAACTACTAATATTGTTGACTACAAATAGGTCTTTCATACCAAAAGAAACCTTAATGGTTCCAATGAGGGCTACAAAGTGCGTCTTGTTACTAAAGGATATCTTTAAACTCTAGGCATTGACTACACTAATACCTTTATCTGAATAGTCAAACCCATCATAATTCATATCATTCCCACTTTATCCATCCCAAAAAACTAGTCCATTCACCAACTTAATGTCAATAATGTCTTCCTTCATGGTTATCTTTATAGACCAGTCTATATGCCCCAACCTCCTGGATTTTCAAAGGCACATTAATCTCATATGATTGTAAACTTTTAAAAGCACTATATAGTCTCAAATAATCTCCTTGGACTTGGTTTTATCGCTTAAGTTAAGAACTTCTTGATCTCTCCAAATATGATACCACTCTTTTTATTTTATATGGATGATATATTGATCATTGGTACTTCACCCTCTTTCATTTTCTCACATATTAATGATCTTAATACGACCTTTTTTGTTAAAGACTTAGGTCTTATCTGTTATTTTCTTAGAATTGAATCCAGCTTACTTCCTATAGTCTTCTTCTTACCTAAAAATAATATACTAATGACCTTTTTATTTGCTCAAAGCTTGACCATTCCAAACCTACACCTAGAACCGTCACTCCCTGTCTCCCACTCTCCAAAAATCATGGCATTCCACTCTTTGATCCTATTGAATAATGTTGCACTATTGGTGCTCTATAATACCTTTATCTTACTAAACCTTACATCAAATTTGTAGTCAATATAGTCTCTTAATTATCTTAATTCTTATAATGTCCTATTCATATCCATTGGATCGCTAGTAAACAGATTCTATGCTATCTTTATTCCATACTGTCGCCTAGCATTCACTCCACCAAATCCACTTCATTTTCCTTATAAGCCTACTGTGATACTGACTACGTTGGTTGTCCTAATGATCAATGTTCTAAATCTGGTTATTGTATCTTTCTCTCATCTATCAGAGCGCCCAAAAACACCCTACTATTGTTCAATCCAACACTGAAGCTAAAATATAGGATTATTTCTCTTATTGCTGCCAAGCTCTGTTACATAACCTCTCTTCTTGAAGAATTAGGATTATCTCAACTTACCCCTACCTTGTATTATGACAATCTTATTGGTACATTTCTTGCTTAGAACTAGTATCTCATACTTGTACCAAACACACTGATATTGATATTCATTTTTTCGCGATTTGGTCAACCATAAAGCTCTTCATATCAAACACATCTCCTTTTTGGCTCAGATTACTAATGTCGTAACTAAAGCTCTATCATCTCAGCTTTCATCAACTTTGAGATAAACTCATGATCTCATCCACTTGTGAGCTTAAGATGGCTGATAATAGGTTCAATCTTGGTGGATCCTAACTATAAATATTCTTTAGTTATTATCATTTATAGTTATAATCCCAATCTTTTTGGTTGTACTTCTTTTTCATGTTTATCTTGTACACCATAACACTATATATAAAGAACTATTTTACATATGAAATCAATACAAATATAGTACTTCATCCTCAGATTAAGTAGGATATCAGTTTGTTAATTGTTCCATTAAAAGTGTACCTTGTTTTTCATGTAATGTAATAAAGTAACCATACAAAAAAATGGTGTTTAAGTTAATCTAAGTGTATTTTACCTTTTGAATATTTTTCTTTTTGGGTGATGGTATCAATTAAAAGTGAAATTTTTATGATAAATTAAAAAACAAAATGGATTATAAATTAGTGTTTCTAACAAACTTAACCAGTATTGTTATCTATAATAGAATATAGCTACAAATATATAGAGAAGATGAGTAGGTTTAAGAATTATACATGATGCCTTATATAGATCTCTATTTGGATGCCAATATTTTCCTTTAGGATGTTTGGACAGTTGTGCAAAAATCAGAACAGTCAAAACTCACAAACCTAAGCAAAGGAAGAGATGTGTGCATCCAGATCAAGTAAACCAAGCTAAAGATTTAATCACATAATTTAATCAGTTCCTTAACATGAGCAATATATATATATATATAATCACAAGTACAAAACAAATGATAAAAATGGTGAAGTTGATTTGTCAACTATTTTTGTAATTTTTTATGTTCACTTATATATATATATATATAGCAAGAACGTATGGCATAAACTACCAACAACTAATCACAAGTACAAAACAAATGATAAAAAAGGTAAAGTTGATTTGTCAACTATTTTTGTAATTTTTTATGTTCACTTTGAAATATTTCTTCTTTCAATTGGTATAAAATCAAAATCTAATACAATTTTGAAGTTCATGATTCATAAAATCAAAATTTTTCATTAATTTATATTTAAGTTTAAAGACTTATAAATTAAGGTTACCAAGATCTTTCAAGTTCATGAGATAAACTTTCTACAATTAATCTATCCAAACTTAATAAATTATACAACAAAAATAATTTAAAGAAATTATAATACTTCAATTAAAGTTTCAAGGTCCTTTTTAAAATGTTCACAAAATTTTAAATAAATTCTTAAGATTTGTAAGTTTATCTTTAACGTGAATAATTTTTATAAAAATATCAAAGTTATTTTACTATAATGATTAAGAACTTGTTTTATAATTTATGAAGTTCATTATTAAGTTTTATATAAATAAGACTTGTTATATGAATGAATATTACCGTAAAATTAAATCTTAACGAAAGCTTTAAAGATAATTAATATATTTTGGCCGCGATTAAATCGTAACTCATCATATATAAGAAAGAAACAGCATGGACTCTTTCCTGAGAAAATCGTGTGCTGATTGGACTACAAAAAGTAGGCTACTTATAGACCTACATACACTACGTGTTAGTGGGGCTTTAAGTTCATCTTCTGGAAATAGAAATATTACATCATTTTCTTCGAAGTCCAAATGACCTTGCCCCAGAGTTGGTGGAGATAGAAGATAGCCATTTAAGGCGCCAAATTGCCAATTTCAAAAACGGCAAGAACCACTAATGTAAATGTAAGATGCTTAAAAGCTTTATGTTCTGTTTGGTATTGTAGTTCAAATATTGTATAATTGTAGTGTTACGAAATTGCAGTTTACATAGGTAATAATAAGTTGTTAAAAATAATTATTAAAAAAGCAATAAATTTAAATTCATACTCATATTTTAGCACAAAATTAGAGATAAACTTTAAGTTAAAATTCTCGTTTTAAATTCAAAAATTAAAGGTAAACTCAGTTTATAGACACAAGCTTATCCATTATATCAGAATTTTGAACTTTTGAAACATGTCTCGAGAGTTATTTTTACTTTTGGAAAACATAGATTTGCTACTGAAATTGTGTTTGACCCTAAACGCGAATCCAAAACTCAAAACGTACACATTCTTAAAAAATTTCTAAATTGATGTGATTATTCTTTCAATGGAAGCAATATAATTAATGACTCTTACGTATCAACAAAATTGGGAATTCTTATTATTAAGATTTTTTAATCTTCTTCCATTATATAAGACCATAAAATTTTTGAAATTTTATTTTATATGAGGATTCATATATATAAAGAGAGTTATAATTTTATCTAAAACTTTAAGTATAAAAGTATAAAGCATTTTAATTCTTTTTAATTAATTTAGAAATTTGTGTGTATAAATGCCCAAAGAATTAGACATTTATGAAAAAGTAGTCCAAAACATCAGCGGGCAAAAAAATTAAGAAACGCACAACATCAAACAATCCAACAGTTATTGATAACCTTTTTAATTGACCACTTTTCTACATTTTTTGGTAAAAAGGTAAATTGGACCCCCTCGCTTCCTATTTTAGTATCATCACTTCTGAGGTATGGTGTGCAGTAGTCTATCTTCAACATAAACATA
>JANQAP020000040.1:1387577-1397986 GCA_026874005.2 Erythroxylum coriaceum | reverse complement strand
AACACAAATATGAACTTCTCCACATTTCTCATTTATTAGTTCTAGTCTTCTAAGAAAAGTTCGGGGTCCAACAATATTGGTATGAATTCTTAAAAGGAGTTAGGTTAGGAATTGTAGGAATAAGGTTTAGAAAGGTTTAGTTAAGCTCTTTAGCAAAATACACGTTGTAAAGAATTCTTAAGCAACCTTGGTTAGGTGTGGTTCCAACAAGCTCCATGACTTTTAGAAAAAGAAGGCATCAAATTCATCGAGTCTTGGAGCCTTATCGAGACTAAAGGAAAAAATGGCATTCTTGATCTCAAGATGACTTCTCCACATTGGGATTGACTATGGAAGGTTGAGATAAAGCTAGAGGGGATGGGGGATGGATTGGTAGTTTGAGGGTTAAAGTCAAGGAAGGATTTGAAGTAATCATAAAAAAAGCTCTTAAGTTGATATTGATTTGAACATGAAGTTCTTGTATGGTCTACGATCCCAAAGAAGATCTTATTAGTATTTCTTCTAGACTAGATGGCTCTAAAGAACAAGGTTGAATTAGAGCCCTTTATTTCCACTATACAATTTTTTCTTTCTGCTTAAATAGGGATTTGTAGGATTCAAGTGCTCGCAAATAATTGTTGACTTTGTCCTTCTCCTTAAGTTTCAATTCAGAGTTAAGAGGTTTAACATACATCATACTTTGGACTATTTAAAGTTCTTTTCTACATTTATCAACCTCTTTTTATAGATATTCTTTGAAGTGTGCTTTGTTAAATTCCTTTAATTCTTTCTTGACAATCTTTATTCTAGTTACAAGTTTATAGGCTTAGTAGCCTTCAACTTAAGTATCTAAAGCCCTGCTTAGAAGATTTTCATATCCCTCCACATTGGCCAAGAAATTAAAGAATATAAAAGGAGTCTTTAGTTTCCTCACGTATAGGTATAAGGGAGTGAATTGAAGCACTTAAAGAAACAAAAAACCCATGGTTACTAAGAAATTGTTTAAGCCATTTAGAGTTTGTAAGGCATCTATCCAATTTTTTCTGACTATTTTTTCTCCATCATATTTGTTAGACCAAGTGTAATGATATCCATTATAAACAAGATCTACAATTCCAATATGGTTTTGGTATTCTTTGAAATCATCATCTATATGCCCTTCATTAGTTTTTGAACTTTATGTTTCATAGGAAAAGTGGGTGCAGTTGAAATTTCACATGATGATCCAAGGAATTTTCATATTAAGGGTTATTTCTTTGAGGTTTTTCCATAGGATAACTCTACGGAAAGAAAAATTAGAAGCATATACGAACAAAAATACATAATTATTACTAGAGGGGAATGGAGCATACTTGAATATAGAGAAGTTGATTAGTATATCTAGTGTATATAGGATTTGGGTTATGTTAAGTTTAAAAGCAACCATTATTCTACCCAAAAGTTAAGAAATGTGATCTGAGAGCGCATACCACTTATTCTCCAAGAACCATAGTTCCTTATTAAAAGTAGGTTATTTGATTTTTGTCTCTAAAAAGACAAAAAGGAGGGCAGTTTGCATTTAATGTAGTTTTCTATGGCCTATTGCTTTTTTAGGACAATCAATGCCCATGGTGTTCTATGTTATAATCATGGTTGAGTAGGGCTTTGAGAGCCTTTGTCTTTATGTTTTCTATTAGATTTCCTTCTTAAAATAAGAGAGGGTTGGGGGAATAATCTTTACTAGAAAGATTAGGGTCAACAAAGGGTTTCATTTGATGAAGAATGGCCCAAACCTAGATTTGATCAAGGGCTTATCCTTGGCAAAAAGCTCTTTAATTTAGTGTCTTGTGAAGAGGAAGAGGCTTAAGCATTAGTGATTTATTCAAAGGGAGGATTTCGAGAGTTAGGTTCAGCTTTTAAAGGAGGGGTGGCTTGAGGGTATAGGTGATTGTTAGGTGTTAAAGAAGAATATGAGGAGGTAGTGGGGTTACTCGAGTCAGAGGACCAGAGTTTTGGCTACAACTTCCTTAGCTGTAGGTTTCTTAAAGGAGGAAGGACTATTTAAGGGTTTTAAGGAGATTGATTTAGGCTCCTAAGCTTTTTCCTTAAGCCAATTTCTAGCTTGAGGATTCTAACTCCATTTATGGGATATAAAATTGTTATTTCAGTGGGGGAAGTGATTCCATCTTCTCCTAACCTTAATACTTTAAGGGCTAAAAGCCCAAATTAGGGCTAAATTTTTTTAGGTTTGATCAATTTAAACCCAAATCTTTTAAGTTGCTCAATAAAGGTCTAATAGTTTATGGGTCGGCTTAATGTTAGACTATTTTGGACAAAAATTATGAAGTGTCATACACGCGCCGTTATGTAGAAACATGTTTGCCTAAATAGTGAACATTAACTTCTTTTACTTATTAAATAATTGCAATTTCACTTGGTACCAAGCCTATCAGTAAATTACCACCAAAATTTAAAAAATAACATATCTATTAAACACATTCGTACAGCTTATCTTGTACTCACTCACTCATAGAGACACAGATCAAACCTCATCGTTACTTTTCAGTGCTGTCTTCCTCTCTTTTACTGTCGTGCCTTCTTCGATACGTTGCTTAATGTACCTCTCTTTTTTCTCTCTCTTATCACTAATCCATTAGCTATTTAATTTTCTGTGATGGGTATTTACAAGATGAAGTAGCTACCCAACCTAGAGCAATTGGTTCTCAGAGGACTTCTCTATAAGTTTGACATAAATTAGAAAACATATATTTCAAAGTGATTATACAAAGCATGCTTACCTACTTTCACTCATTACATGACGAAAACAAACTTGAAGAGCCTCCAAAGGACAACACTTAGATTCTACCTCATTCTTGCGGCGAAGTTTGTCATGGTCCCTTGAAGCACAACTGTGGTCATTTCTGTTTATTTTTGTGCCATAAACCATGTCCTTCATGCCCAGTACTCATTAAAACGAGATGCTTTTGTGGGAAATTTGAAAATGCTAGGCGATGTGCGCACAAGCTGTTTTCGTGCAATAGTGTGTGCAATAAATTATTGGATTGTGGAATTCACTAGTGCAAAGAGATTTGCCATGGTGGGCCTTGCCCACCTTGTCACTCTCGCAGGGTTTATAGATTCTATTGTTGGAAGAAATTGGAGGAGAGAGAATGTTGTGAGAGGGAATTTCAATGCGAGAATCCTTGTGACAGATTATTGGGGTGTGGGAAGGATATTTGCCAAAGAGGGTGTCATTCAGAGGAATGTGGGGGATGTCCTCTTCAGGGTAAGAGATCGTGTCCATGTGGAAAAAGAGTGTATAAAGGAATTCCATGTGATGATGTTGTGCCTGTTTGCGATGTTACTTGTGATAAGAAGTTGAGTTGTGGTTATCATAGGTGCCCTAGAAGATGTCACCAGGGACCATGCTTAAAGACTTGCAAACTTGTAGTCACCAAGTCCTGCCGTTGTGGTGGCTTGAAGAAACAGGTAAGCATACATCAGTCTAGGCCATTACTTTATTACACTGACCTTCGTATTTCACTTTTTTTTTACAATTTGGATAGTTGTTATGACCTTTGATTACATGGGCAATGAATCTGTTTCCCTTCTTTATTCTCCATTTTCATAAACTTGTTCCTAGTTACATATTGGAAGATTTAACTGAATTTAGATTAGTTTCCTTGCTATCAAGATTTGGTTTGTTAAAGGAAATGCCAACAACTAAGAGATTATGGACGACATGCATGTAAGCGTCGATGCTATGATGGTGACTACCCACCATGTGGAGAGGTGTGTCTTGCAATATAAGCTTGCGCTTTATGTAATAGTTATATGGAGGTTATAGTAATTATTGTAAAATTCTAGGATTGTGGTAAGAGGCTTCGATGTAGGAATCATAAGTGTCCTGCCCCATGTCATAGGTATGTTCAGTTCCCAGCCTTGCTTGCTTACCTTGTTATATCTTTCAAGTATACTATGTGTAGATCCATGTGCACTCTGTTTAAGTGATATTTTAATTAGAACATGCGTATGAAAAATATCTGTGAGGTTCTATAAGGATCTCATTCCTGCAGTTGACTTAGTAGTAGGACCATTTCATTTAAATGATTAGAAATTGCAAGATGTAATTATAAGTCTCTTCAAAACAGTTTCTTGATAACTGGTTTTATTCTTCTAGAGGTCACTGTGCTCTTTGTCCTATGATGGTTGTGATCTCTTGTGCTTGTGGCAAGACAAACCTTAAGGTAAGTACTTCTGTTTGTACTCTCTTTACATTTTATACAAGGTGCTAGATATGATTATTTAAATGACTGATGGATTCCTTGTTAGGTTCCATATGGTACTGAGATGAATCAATAACCTCCCAAGTGTCGTAAATCATATGTCGGACCTCCTTTATGTTGGCATGCATCAATATCTAAGGTACTAATGGTAGTTCATCTATTTTTTTACATCGTTGTATTATGCGTTTTTATTGCTATAGCTCCAAATTATGAGCAAATTCATTAAAAGTTGTGCAATATGTTGGGAAATCATTGATGATTTTTACATGGTTTTATTGTCCAACCCCACAAATGCCATTATGGAGCATGCCCTCCTTGCCTATTTATTTGTGAGGAGGAGTACCCATGTGGCCATAAGTGCAAATTAAGGTTTGGATCTCTTTAAGTTAATGAAACATTGGTTAAGAAAATGATTGAAGCATTTTCATATTTCAGATCTTTGATTTTTTTGTTTATTTTTTATCTGTCATGGTCCAAGACACCCTCCTAATCCTGATTTTATGTTGAACCCTAAGAAGGAAAAGAAAAATCATCAAAGAAAAGGTATGGCTGGAATTCCATGCCCTACATGCTCAAAACTTGTTTGGAGATCATGTGTTGGTCAGCACATTGGAGCAGAAAGGATGGTTTGTATCACTTTCTTTTTGTTGGTTACTTATTTACTTAACACATTAGCTAAAGTATGGTGCTGGTTTTCTGAATTCTCCTCTTGGTTTGGGGGTGGGTGTCTTCTCATTCTAGATGGTCTGCTCAAACAGAACTGAGTTTTCTTATGAAAATTTATGTGGGAATCCTCTTCGCTATGGCAGTCATTTAAGTAGGTTAGGTAGCTACTTCATCTTGTAAATACACGTCCCAGAACATTAAACTGCTGATGGATTAGTGATAAAAGAGAGAAAAAAAGAGAGGTACAAGATAAGTGTCGTAGAACATTGAGCAGCGTATCGAAGAAGGCACAACAGTAAAAGGGAGGAAGACAACACTAAAAAGCAGCAATGAGGATTGATTTTTGACAAGATAAGCTGTACAAATGTGTTTAGTAGATACATTATTTTTTAATTTGATGGAAATTTACCGGTAGTCTTAGTACTAAGAGAAATTGTGATTATTTAATAAGTAAAAGAAGTCAATGTTCACTGTTTAGGCAAACATGTTTCTACATAATGGCGCGTGTATGACACTTCATAATTTCCATCCAAAATAGTCTAACATTGAGCATACCTGTGAACTATTAGACCTTTATTGAGCAACTTAAAAGATTTGGTTTTAAATTGATCAAACCCAAAAAAATTTGGCCTTAATTTGGGCTTTTAGCCTACTTTAAAATAGTCAGCAAGGATGAATCTTTATAAATTTCTATACATATTTTCTCATAACTAACTCTTTTCATTTGCGCGGTTTTCTCATCAAGTCTTAAAGGTTTTCTTACTGCACTTGTAAGGTAGTTGAGCCTTAAAGTAGTCCAGTACTTTAGGGAAATGTTGTATAAACAAATCCAGAGATGGATCTTCTTGATAATGGTTTTGTCAAGGTGTAATCAAGCGCGGCTCCATTTCCTAATAAGCATAACGTTGCCTCTCCAATGTCAAGTCCTAACTCAAGAATTTGGAATAAACATATAGATTCCCTGAACTTATAGACAAAGACGTCCTCCCCAATGACTAGGAATTGTTTAAGGCCAAGTTTACTATAGAGACCTTTAGTCTAAGCTTTAATAGATGGATAAGGGGGACATTTGTTAAGGAAAAATCTAATTAGGATGGTGCTCCATTTGGCTACTCTTGGGGGGGGGATAATGTCTTAAGAATATTCTTTGGCTAATTGTAAGTCTTTAAGGACGACAATAGGTTGACTATGTTGCAACTTGGTTCCAGGCTTTTAAAGGAGCTTGAGGGTTAGGGGGACACCAGAGAAAAAATGGAGGTAGGGGATATAGGAGAAGGTAGAGTAATGGCTTGAACCAAAGGAGTTTTGGATGGAAGGGAGGGGAAAACCTCTATAGAGGATAAAATGGGGACTGGGATATCTTGAGGGGAAGTTTGAGTGGGAGATAATGGTTTGGGATATTGGAGAGTGTTTAGGAGTTCAAGTTTAGGAAGGGAAGACTTGAGAAGATGTTGATATGATGTGAATGGAAGGAGAAGAAGGAAGGAGAAGGATGCTTGAAGAGTCAGATGAAAAAGGAGGAGGCTAGAAAACTGGTGAAGATGGTTTATAATTATAACTTAAGGAAGGGACGATTGGGGAAAGACCAATCATGATCCCCATACTTTAAAGGGAAAGGTTTTTAATCTGGTGTTAAGAGTTAGTAGAGTTGTTGGATAATAGGTTGGCAAAGTTTCTGGATAATAATAGGCTGAGATTTTGGATAGAGCTCATACCTCTCTCACATGAAAAAGGGATAATATATTCTAAAGTCTCTAGCGTTTTGAATTTTTTTTCAACTCAGTGTCCAAACCTTTAAAATTTTTTAATTAAGTGATCAAACTTTTATAACCTTAACAACTTAGTTCACAATATTAACTCTCTTTAGTATTTTTTTATTTGATTAAAATAATATGTGGGCATTAACTTGAAAATCATTTTCAATTAATTATTCACGTGGAATAAAATATCAAACTTAATGTGTGAAAGAGGTTATAGGTTTAGTGTTTTAGTCCAAATGGATGATTAGTTAGTAATTACTTGCTCAAGTAGACATCTACATGTCATGGACAAAGAAGATTCTATTAGCCAAATCAATAAATGGTAACAAAATTAATATTTTGAATTGAGTTGTTAAAGTTATAAAAGATTGGTCAATAAATTAAAAATTTTTAAAGTTTAAGAAATGAATTAAAAATCCAAAAAGTTGAGCACTTTAAAATATGTTATCCCTTTCAAAAAATCTACTTGTAATTTAATTTTAATTTTAGATAATAATATTAGGATACAATTATTGAACTTTTTATTTCAAATTATGATTTTGTAAATCATTAACATAATATCATATGTCAAAATAATTTCATATTATTAATGAATTATATTCAGTAAAAACAATATCTAATTACTGACATAATACATGTTAAATATTTGTTTTATTAATTTGAACCGCAAGATTTTAAAAAATAGTTAAGCTTTTAAAAGTTTATGACAATTAACCACTTCTCTTGGTAATATTTAGACCTGCGGGCTTCTTTTAGGATTTGGGTTAGACAAGGCTGAAGGCAACAAAACATAAACCCTATTTTAGGGTAAAGACAGTCTAGAATAAATTGACGAGAGAGTCAATAAGTGTCCTTTTCCCTTGTAAGAAAGAGTGAGTTTTAATTGATGATGTAAAGAGTGGCAGTAACGTATGTTGGCCCTTATCCCTCAAAAATAAATGGGGGTATTTAAGGGGCATAATCATGGTAAATAATCCAAAACGAGATAGAATATCTAATCCATGAAATGGGTGGGTGCTAACTGTGAGGTGAGGCCCTTTATACAAAAATTGACAGGCCATGGAAAAAGAATATTGGAGTTTTAATCAAAGTGCACATACTACTTTCATCAAATTGATGCTGTCCAAAACTTTCTTGAATTAACAAATTTGTGGTGAGAATAAAATGAAGAACCAACTAGTTGATTAGTACCTTAATAGGTACTCAATATAGACATTAGCATATACATATGCACATATATAAAAACAATGATCCAATCTTAAATTAGAATTATAACCGTGTTACGTCAACTCCTAACAAAACAAAGCATAATGGGCACTACCTAGTCAGATGTCAAGTCTTTCTTTCCTGAGCTAGGTAATGGCGTATGGGAAGATATAAAATTTTTTATTCTATATGACTCCTGATTTGAATAGAGTATAATAATGAAGATGCCAACTAAATCAAATCAACCACTTTATTTCTTTCTGTTTTTGCCAAACATGAAAGTACAGTACTAGCATGTCATGATTGTGCAGAACCCCACCAGTTAAAGAAACGAACCTTTCGTCAAAGCTATAACCACAAGTTCAAGCATCATAGTATGCAAGTGGAGGAAGCACTTCAATAATATCCTCATCTCCGGATATCGTAATGCTTTTAGTTAACTGTCATTGCAACTGAATTTATAAGAGAAAGTGTTCATTGAGATAACCACATTAGCTGTCCTGACGTGATTTGGAAAGTGACCTCACTTAAATTGTCTAACATGGTTTGAAAGAGACATTCCACCCGTCAACACTTGGATCAGTTCATGCTGTGTTTGTATGATTGTCATCTACGAAATAACAACGTAAGAACACATAATTAACCCATTTTAACCTTAAATAATGCTCAGAATTTGAGACCATCTAGCTAGCTAGCGGACACGGTGATTAAAGAATTCTAGATCAAAATACTTGATTTTAAGCTAAAGTTCCTTTGTTATCTCTCTGATGTACTATATAGGATAGCATAAGCATTTATTCTGAATAAATACAAGCGGTTGCAGGACCTCTGCTTGCCTTTCCTGGTGTATAAGGCTAGAGAATGATGCCATAATGGGGTCCGTCAACAATCAAGTATTGGAACGCCAAGATTCCCACGCACCATAAATCATAATAAAGAGATCTTGAACAAGATCATGGTTGAATAAACAAAGAGTTATAACTTATGGGAATCATTGAACTAACAAAGGTTCGATTTTAAGGTTATATAATAGTTTGATTGAGTAGTTAAAAGAGATTATGATTCTAATTTTAATTTTAATCAATAACAAGAACTACTTGTCTCCTTAGACCAACAGCTCGATGCTATAGCGGGGCAGCCTATATCAATTATATAAGACTCTGTAAGAGTTTGAGCTTCGTAAGAAACCTATATTCTATATCCATTTTTTATTCAATTTTTGCGTTTTTTACGGTGAAAAATTAATAGTTTCCAAAGACAAAACTGACCCCCGATTTCTAGAGCAGAAATGACTGCATCAAAGCATTGGATGAACCTTTTCCTCTCCTACATATTGCTAAATGGTTTTGCAAATACATGCATCTCATGCCATCCCAAATAACAAAGCCTCTAACTAAATCATTGATGATAGTTTCAAACCAGAATTTATGTTATATAACATATAGGGCTGTGTAACTATTGAAATCTTAAAAACTTATATATGTTTGCTTCCCAGAGAATGGACCCGTTGGTCCTATAATGTTCCAAGGAAACAACTTGATTATTGACGTAGTTTTATTAGGAATCGCAGTAGTACCAGTTAGTAGGTACTAACAAAAGAAAATAATTGATCTAAAGAGGTCCCAGTGGTCGTAAAGCTGATAAGTAATTACTTATAGTTAATTTTTATTTGTCTTCATTAGTATTTGATTATGATTTCTCTGTGATTAATAAAATCTAGTTTGGTCGGATATAATAACATGTAACTATCATCACTAGGCATCCAAATCAGCATGAGCATTTAACCCAGAATGTCGCCAGGAACATAACTCGTTTTACTGATCTAAACTTTTTAACTTGGAAGACTTACTCACACTATATCTACGAAAAGCATCTTCATCTGTCAATGTATTATCAAATCAACCTGCTGAGAGGTAGACCACATCCTACTGGATGGTGGTTGCCAGCAATTACCAAGGACTGAATTCAGGCAAAAAAAACCTACAAGCTGTCGTTGGCCGCAGCTTGAAAGAAACAATTTCAAATGGGTTTAGCTAGCCAATGTTGTTGTTTAACCCATCATGGATAAATATGGAAAGGATCTTACCACCTGGAATTGCGTTCAATGTCAGTGTGGTGTGGTGAACACAACTTTGGATTGTGACTCGTCTTATTAGGCTCTTAAAGAAAGCGAAAATTCTATGAAACAACCCTCTTATTGAATGTTTTCAAAACCCTCCTGTTGCCGAGAGACAGAGACATGCCTTGCATTAATGGAGGCGCTTCAGTTGGAAATGTTGCCACTCAATGTCTACTATTTTGTAGTACAGATTAGGATTTAGGAAATTTTTTTCTTATTCTTTCAAAATACATGTTTATATAGACATATATGTATTTTGCTTTCCTAAATTATCTCCTAAATTAAAATATGTAAATAAGAGACTTCTTAAAGTAGTCCCAAAATTATAGACTATGAAAAATGTATATAGATTTTCCCCCCCTCCATTCCTCACTTCCCCCTCCCCCCTCCTCTAACTTGGTGAATATAGATTTA
>JANQAP020000040.1:1352193-1375194 GCA_026874005.2 Erythroxylum coriaceum | reverse complement strand
TATAGATTTATCATTCCTAACTTGCCAAGAATAGTCTAAAACATTTGAGTACTTTGCCCCTTTGTTAGAACATATGTGTAAATTAATCCACTCTTCAGTTTTTCTTGAATAAAGTGTCTATCAATCTTAACATGTTTTGTCCGATTATGTTACATTGGATTATGTGCAATACTGATTGTTGATTTGTTATCACAATATAACTTAATTGCGCCATTCCATTTTACCTTGAAAACATAAAGTAAAATTTTCAACCACAACAACTCACAAATATCATTGATTTGAATTCTACTTCTATACTTGATCTAACCACAACATTTTATTTCTTACTTCTTCATGTTACAAGATTGCCACCCAAAAACATAAAATATCATGAAGTTAACCTTTTATTAATCAGTAAACTTGCATAATCAGTATCATTATGCACTTCAACAAAAAACACTTTATTTCTTTATAACAGAATCCCTTTTCATAGATATCCCTTCAAATTGACTTATAACGCTAACTACATATGTTATATCTAGCCTTGTAGTTGTATGTGAGAGATTAATGAGTTTTCCAGCCAAGCGTTGATACATTTTCATATCAACAATGCCCTCTTCTTTAGCTTCACTAAGTTTATGATTCGGTTCTATAAGAGTAGGCATTGGTTTCCAAGCTAATCTCCCAGTTAATTTTAGAAGATCAAGAACGTATGTTGTTGTGAGAAAAATATCCCTTATTAAATCCTAATAAAATATTTCAAGCTTCACAACTCCTTTATTTCAAATTACCTAATTAAAAGATCCTTTATCAATTTTCTCTTATTTTCATCATTGTCAGTCACAAATATATCATCAACTTGACTTTTCCTATAACCCATAGTACACATCACATTAGCAAATCTACCAAACCATTCCCTTGGTGATTACTTCAGACCATAAAGTGCTTTCTTTAACTTACAAAATTTATTAGCTACCACCTCCTTACCAAATCCAGGAGGGATATCCATGTAAATTTCCTCTTCTAGATATCCATGAAGAAATGCATTCTTTACATCAAATTGCTACAATTCCTAACCAAAGTTAGTTGTCAATGATAAAAATAACTCTTACAGTATTCATTTTTGCAATAGGGAAAAATGTTTTTAAATAATCAACTCCATATGTTTGGGTGTATCCCTTAATTACTAGTCTTGTGTTAAACCTTTCCAAAGATCCATCAACCTTATATTTCAAGGTGAAAACCTATTTGCATCCCACTGGTTTACTCTTTTTTTATCATTCTACTAACTCCTAAGTGTTGTTTTTCTCTAATGCATCCATTTCCACTTCCATAGCTTTCCTCCATTCTTCATTAGATAAAGCCTTAGATAAGGTCTTAGGTATAGGAATGGTATTTAGGCTGGTAAGAAAAGTTTTACAGGAATATGAAAATTTACAAAATGATACTTTGCTAGATATAGGGAATAAAGGTCTCTTGGTATACTCTTGGGTTCTTTTCCTCAAGGCAATGCGTAAATCACTATCATCATTTGATATTTGTGGTTCACTAGGCATTTCAAGTTAAGAGGGTTCAGATATCTCATATACCTCATGGATTGGCTGATTCGGATTTAATTATTGGGTTGCTATTAAATTAGGAACATTAGTTGGCTTTCTTAAATAAACCATTGTAAATCTCCTATCATCAGCATTAGTATCTATAGCTCTTTGATTACGCATCATGGATTCTTTGTTGGACTCTATGTTGGATTGCTAAAGGATGGTAATGATGGGAAATAAAATAACAAATTGTCTAAGCTATCACTCGTATCCTTATCTTATATGTTGACTCTCGTTAAAGATAAGGATGAGGAAAATAGGGTACGACTTCAACAAATGTTACTTTTGCAAATACATGTATTTTCTTAGAGCATGGATCATAACATCTATAGACTTTTTTAATTGGTGATTATCATACAAATACACATTTGACAGGTCTAGGTTCTAACTTATCTCGTTGGGGATTATAAACATGGACAAATATTGTATAACTAAAAACTAAGTTAATAGAATTTTTAGCATCTGGATAAAAAAAAGGAAAGACATTGTAATAGAGTTTTTAAATCCAAAACACTTGAAGGCATCCTATTAATTATGTATGTAGATGTAAAAATAACTTTCCCCTAATAATGTCTAGGTACATTATGATGAAACAGTAGTGCTCTATTAGTATTCAAAAGATGACCATTCTTTCTTTTCACCACCTTATTCTGTTTAGGTGTATAATCAAAAAATGATTCGTGAATATTGCCCTCCTTTTGAAAATATGATGACTAAGACCATTCTTTCTTATCAAGAAATGATTCATGAATAATGCCCTCCTTTTGAAATTATGATGACAAAGTTTAATTAAAATAATCTCTTGGTTAGATCAAAATTGCTTAACTTTGTCACCAAATTATTTTTTTATGATTAAATGAAAATTTAGGACAATGTTACTCACATCAGATTTATTTTTCAATAAGAAAATTGATGTAGCACGAGTGCAATCATCAATAAAGGATATAAACTATTTAAAACCAAATATGTTAGGAATAGGGGCAGGACCGCAAATATCATTATAGACTAGATAAAAAGGAGTATAAACTCTTTTATTTATAATTAGAAAAGACGCATAAGTGTGTTTTGTAGAATCACACACAACACTATAAAAACTCCCTAAATCTATTCCATTAAACAAAGAAGGAAACATGATTTTTAAAGTTGTAAAAGATGGATGACCCCAACAAAAATGATGAGACAAGATGACATTCCATTTTTATGATGATAATATGGATAAAAATAAGTTACTACTACTAATAGGCAATTCATTTGGAGTATCTAAGTAATATAGCTTGTCTTTCTCTTTAGCAGGTCTAATCTTTTTCCTCGAATCTTGGCACTAAAATTCACAAAGGAAGGGCAAAAAATTGCTTGACCTTTTATGATTTTAGTTGACTTCTTTGCATAAAGAATGTTTATAACTAACTTGGATATGTGAAAAACATTTTTTTAATTAGAGTGATGGTGTAGGTTATATATCTCCTCTGCTAGCTTCACTGATAAGAGATCCAATAACACCAGTAATCTTCATATTACTCAGACAAGGAGTGTAGGTCTGAAATTAAGTGGATGAAAAGTTCATATGATCAATAGTACCATTATGTATAATCCATATATTAAAAAAAGAATTTTTTTAGGCACTAAATCTAATTAAAAAAGAAGACTTAACTAAAACTACTAAGGAACACATATGAAAGTTAACTTGAGGGATACAATAAACTAAAAATACAAAGGAACACATATGAAAGTTAACTGAGGGATACAATAAACTTGTATTTGGTGATTTGTCAAGCTTACCAGTAGGTTTTTAGCTTATCAATATCTCCACCATTGAAACTTCCTAGTTCTTATAATTTGTTTTTATTGCTTTGAGTTATTTGAGTTGAATTGGAAGGTTTCTCTTAATTCTCATTACTGCCTCATTTTGATGGTTTACTATATAATTTCCAACAATGTTCTTTAGTATGTCTCGATTTTTATAATATGTACACCAAAGGCGTTCCTTACTTTCTATATTCTAATCATCTCTAGTTAACTCAACTCTCCTAAATTTTGGAATTGTATTTAATGCAATATTTAGTGAAGAATTTTTCATGATTTATCATTGAAGCATTACAATTTGTCTACTCTCTTTTGCTGTCATAAGTGAAATCATGTCATTCAACAATGGAATTTCTTTATTCCTCATGATATGCACCCTTGTCTAATTAAATTCAGGATTTAGGCATATATAAGACAATCATACACACTATTGATAGATGTATAATTAACCATATCTATACCCCATATTTGATGTATTTTTTCTTGATAGTTTACACTTTTAGTGTATATTTGGTAATTAACCTGCTCTAAATGTGTTTAAAAGCATAATTGTCTTCATGAACTTAAAAGAAAAGAATTTGAATGAAAACACAGCAAAAAACAAAGATTGGAAGCATAAAAGGGATGCATGGGCATGCAACAACCAGTGCACTTCTCTCAGGTCATGCAGATTCGCAAATTCTGGAGATTTTGGGTTATACATGCCTGTGTATCAGCCCGTGCATTTGCTCAGAACCTTAAAGTTAATATAAAAGGATGTATTTTTAGGAAATTGAAGAGAAGCGACATAGAGAGAAGTCCAGAGACTTTGAGAGGCAACTCAAAGGGCAATTTTATCTAGAGAAGTAAAAAATACAAAGAATTCATCAAATATCCAAGAGAATATAAGATCAAACCTCTACTTGCAAAAATATTTGAGAGGAGATAACCAGGGAGATTTTTAAAATTATGAACCCATTATTTTCTATTCGTTTTTCTTTCTGTTATTGTTTGATTTCATTTCCAATCATATGTAACTAATTAGTGTCTAGGTTAGATGAACCCTTTTATTAATTCAATTGGTTTGCCTAATATATTATGATCCAATTACATGTTTTATTTATGTTCTAATAGATCCGAAATATTAGATCATAACATGATTTCATAATATAGAGATTGAGAAATTCTTGTTTGAATAGATATACCATAATTGGAAGGAGTTGATTGTAACCCTAAAGATAGGATGACATAAATCTTCCCGATTAGAGTCAAATCTAATAAAGGGATTAACAAATCAGTAAAGTAATCTTATAAACTTTAACCTAAGAAATTTGATTGAAAACCTTAGGATTAGTTTTTATTAGACTCAAGGTCAGCTATTAGCATACCAAAGGAATCTCCAGTGTCTAATAAATCAATAAAACAATTGCATAATAAAAGATCAAGTTATTTAGAGTTTTAAGGGGATTCATAACCTAGATACTAATTTTTTGACATCAATAGTTTACTAAGTGCTTTTTAATTCTTTAATTGAATCATTTTTCCATTTATCTTACTTGCTTTAGTATTATTTTCTTATAAATCAAAACCAATTCTATAGACTAGATAATAGGATAATGGTAATTACTAGTACTCTTAGTCCTTATAGGATTGACCTATACTTATCGGTACTAGCTATAATTACACTGTGCATTTGTAGTCATTTCATAATTGAAACACTTATAAAGAGTCAATCACCTATCCTTTTTATTGAAATTTTTTATTTTATCAGAATAATTACTATAACGTATCTCAATTATCCTACAATGATCTAATCCCTACCATAAAACTTGTAACAAATTGGCATATTCTATGAGAATTTTCCCTTTTTGCTTTGTCTTCTAACATCAACCTTTATTTCGTACACCTGGGCAACATCCTTAGCCTTGGAATAAGTTTGTCGAATAGCCTCCTAAATGGCTTGAGTTGTTGGGAAAACATGCAAGTATCACTAATTTTGGGTGTCATGGAACTCCATGGCTAAGACATTATGAGAGAGTCCTCCTTATTTCAAGCATCAAAACATAGTTCTCCTTGCTTAGGACCAGTTCCCAATTGGTGATTTATTTTTTCTTTTACTTCAAGGATTGCTTTGATGAGTTTAGGACCACTTCAGATGGTTTTTTTCCATCTAATAGTATGCTACTGGAATATTTTAAAATTCGCATTTTGGTTGAACCTTTATTTGAGGATTTGAACTTCCTCTGAAAGGATACATTATGGTTTTTGTGACATCAAACATGGTTTATGTGGTTAAAATTATAAGAAAATAAAAAAGGATAAAAAGATGCACACAATGATTTAGAATTGCAGCAATGAAGGATGGATGATCTCAGTTATAGTAATGAAGGCCAAAAACTTGAAGTGAAGGTAATTGAAAGGTTAAAAAATCCTAATCTTCGAAACCATATTACAAATTAGGGTTTAGAAAAATTCTTCTTATTCTTTTAAAATATAGGATATATGTTTCATATTACAGATTAGGGTTTGGGAAAATTCTTCTTATTCTTTTAAAATATAGGATATATGTTTATATTCTACTTTCCTAAATTATAGATATTAAAATATGTAAATTAGAGACTTCCTAAAGTAGTCCCTAAATTATAGACTATTAAATATTCACACAGATTTTTCCATATTTTTTATAGTGAAACCTTTCGTTGACAAGTGATAAGTGAAACTATCATTTCCTTTCCACCCTTCTATCAATTCTAGATATATTAGTGAAATTATTGCATCCTTTAGTGAAAACTTATTTCTATGCATTGTACAATTCAAAAGTGCACAATTATACTAATTGACTATGAGTGTACAAATGCTTTGTTAAATAGGTAAATTGTAGGAACAAATCAAACCCTGAAAATTGAAAATCCTAAAAACAAGTTTGAATGCATATATGATTAGAAATTGATAATGTTATCACTAACAAAGTTCTAAATCTTATACTTTTTCTTTTCAAATCCTAAAACTAAGCTTTATTTAGTAATGAAACCTATTAACTTCTTTATTATAGAGTGATAACACAGTAAAATTCATCAAGTTGGAAACAATATTTCTAAATTGAATTATTGCAGATAATAACACATGAGCTTACTTATATTTGGGACTCCCTAAGAACCCTACAAAACCTTGTATGTCATAGAAAGAGTATATACTTTATACGCATAATAACTGTAAGGGGGATTTAAATATTTTCTAAGGAAACGAACTAGAAAATAACAAGATTCAAAAAAGGATTAGATTCCACTAGTTGTCCTTCCCCAAACACCTAAGCCTTACTATGTGACAAAGCATCCAACAAAAACATTGTTATACATGCTTTAAACTTAAGAAAACTTGACCTATATTTCCAATATAGCATCACTCCACAATAGCCTACCCTAGTATAATAATTACAATATTTTCTCAAGAAAAGAAAAAATAATTAATTTATTAGGTTCTAATTTACCTCATAATAGAGTAGCAATCAGAAGGGTACTTGAAATGATCTATTTAAAATTTATGAAATCAGGGGTACTTTTAAAATCTAGGTTATTTTCTTAATCAGAAGGGGATTAGTATGAATAGTCATTGATAAATGATTAATTAACTATATTTTTATAGCCATTTTTAGTTTGTTTTGCCTATTATTTAAGATTTTAATGGTATTTTTGGTACTTACTTTACTTCAAGTGTGTTTTTAGTTAATAATTACCTTTATAGACTAAAAGTAGAAGAATATAGGCAAAATTAAGGCATAAAAAGGGAGAATTAAAGAAACTTCAAAGATGTACGATTATGTATAGAGACTGTGTAAGTTACTATAAAGCTTCGAAGATGTTGTTTATGCTTATATAAAGATACATTCATGTTTGTGACATATACAACCTTGTATGTAGCCTGTTTAAGCTTTTAAAATTATGTAAAGTCACAATTTAGAGGGAATTTTAAGATGTAAGAATATGTAAGTGACCATGTATATTTCAAAAACCTAACTTTCTTATTTTAAAAGGAAATTATGAAGGCTGGATAAAGGAGGAGCAACTGCAGTCATATTAGACACCAAAAAAGGATAAAAGAAACAGTTCTGAATGGAGGATGAGAAAATGCCAAGGTGTGATGAACCTTAAATTAGGATGGATAAAGTGATATAGTCTTTTATTCAATGTAAGTCAATTGATTGATTTATTGTGATTCAACTATGCGTTTATATTCTTGAACTAATATGTCAAAAATATTAGTTCAATGCTTGAATTTATATGACTGAGATTGAGAAATCCTTTTGTTTGAATAGATTTATCATAGTTGGAAGGAGGTGCATGCAAACCTAAAGATAGGTCGACATTGTTGGTTTTTTTTTAGGAAGCGATATGTGTGGAGAAGATTCAATTTTTATTGAGCAGAAGCTTGTCAATTTATACAGTCTTTCTCTAACCAAAATTCAAAAATTGGATAACATCTAAACTAAATCAGTATAAAATAAACATAAAATTTTCTAATAAAAAATCTTAAATTTTATCCTAAAGAAAATATTTTGATATCAACTTTCACAGTTTCAAAGTCACATATTCAACAAACATAAATCCTCTATATTAAAGTCAAACTTAATAGTGAAATTCATGAATCAAGTAATGCAATCTTAGGGGTTTTAACTAGAAAGAGGTTTAATTCTCAAAAAAACTAGAACGAGATTTCAGTTAATCAACTAAGAGTTGTTAATAGTCTTAAGAATGATATTAATATAAGATATGAATTTCTATGGTCCAATAATCAATAATTTAATTGTATAATAATTGTTTAATGTTTAAGATATCTTAGGGGGATTCATCTCCTTGGCACTACTTATTTGATATTGTTTAATTGTAGTGCTTTCTTTATCTTAGTTAATTCTTATGTTAAACCTTGTTTTAGTTTGTTTAGTTTTGTTTAAATTAAATCCACAACTTGATTCGATAGTTAGATAATAAAAAAGGGTTAATACTAGTAGTTACAATCCTTATAGGATCAGCCGACAATTGTCAGTGCTAGCAACTTCTACACCGTGTACTTGTGTTAAAACATTAATACCGCTTACATCAAGTTTTTAACGTCATTTTTAGGGACTATATAATATTTGGAAAATAGAGGTTTATTAATCTAGTCATTATTACTTATTTTATTTTTTCCTTTTTAATTCTAATTTATTTACTTTTTTATTGGTTGTTTGGTTTTCTCATTTGTCATAGATCTTAGGGTTAGTTTATGATCTAAGGTAATCTATCAAACATAGTAGACAAAGATCTAGAGATTGATAGAACAACTCATAGAAAGATTTGCAGAACCCTACTTAGAGAGTTAAAGTTGGATTGGTAGATAGAAGACTTAGAAGATCATATTGATACCAAAGAATCAGGAACTATAGTATACCAACCAAAATTTATTTTTGATTATTCTTGATTGAAATTGATAGGATCAGAGTCCAACATTGTGAGAAAGACTATTAAGGCTAACAATTTTGAGATTAAACCAAGTATCATTCAGATGATGCAATAGTCTGTTCAGTTTTATGGGCTACAAATGAGGACTCCAACACACATATCACAAACTTTTTATAGATTTGTGATACCTTTAAAGTCAATGGTGTAATGATGATGCAATAAGATTGAGATTATTCCCATTTTCATTAAGGGGTTGAAACAATGGTTGAATTATCTGTATAGATCATCACTTACTACGTGGGACCAAGTAGTAGAGAATTAGTACTTCCCGCTAGTAAAGACTACCAAACTGAGGAATGACATCTCCTCCTATTCCCAGGCTGACCCAAAGACATTATATGACACACGAGAGAGATTCAAGGAGATGTTAAGGAAATGCCCACATTATGGCCTACCATTATAGATACAAATTTAGATCTTCTATAATAGGCTAAATCAAACTACGAGGTATATGATAGATGTAGTAACTAGGAGTACTATGAATAATAAGACACTAGAAGTAGCCTATGACCTCATTGCAGACATGGTTATAAATAATTATTAATGGTTCTATTCTTGAGTGAGACTTAGTAAGCCAACGAGGGTGTATGAAGCAGAAGCAGTTGTGTAATTGGCAAACCAGATTAAAGCTTTGAGCAAAAAGATTGATGGATTGATTATAAATCCTCTATTTCAAGCTATATAGTGTGAGATATACGTGCTAGGACATCTAGGTCAATATTGTCAAGCACTACAATTCGATTATATGGACTACATAAGGAAAGCTCTTAGACCTTAAAATAATCCATATAGTAATATGTACAATTCGAGATAAAGGAATGAACCTAATTTTTATTGGGGAATCAAGGACCGGTAAGGAACCACCCTCTACTAGGATTTTAGCATCATCCACCTCAAGCTAAGAAGTCAAATATAAAAGATATGATGTCCAGACTTGTTCAAGAGTCAGTCGTAAGGCATCAGAGAACAAAGGCTTTTATATATAACTTAGAAATTCAGGTCGATCAGCTTGCAAATTTGATTTCTAAAATACCGCAGAGGAGTTTATCTATTACTAATGAGTCAAATCCTAAATAACATGTGAAGACAATTACCCCTAGCAGTAGAAAGGAAGTGCAAGTTGATAACAAGATCCAAAGTGAGGATGAGTCAAGATAAAGCTAAAGATTTAGTGCATCCTCCAAAAATGGAATTCCAACCTACCATCTCATACCCTACTAAGTTGAAGAAATATTGCCTGGATGAGCAGTTTGGTAAATTTCTTAAATTTTTAAACAACTTCACATTATGTCAACGATGCCAAAGTATGCAGAATTATTGAAGGATTTACTATCCAAAAAGAGGAAGTTGTAGGAGTTAGCTATTATAAGATTAAATAAGGAATGCTTGAAATTTTTAAAAATTAAATTATTTGGAAAGCTTAAATATACAGGGAGTTTAAGTATCCCTTTTTTATTGTTAATTTGTTAGTAGAAAAGGCGTTAACTGATTTTAGGGCTAGCATAAATTTGATGCCCTACAAATTATTCAAGAAAATGGGATTAAGGAAACCCAAACCCACTACGATAAGCATTCAACTAGCTAATATATCTATTAAATATCCTAGGGTTATCATTAAGGATGTACTCATTAAAGTTGATAGTTTCATTTTCCCGGTAGATTTTGTAATACTTGATATGGATGAACATATAGAAGTAAATTAATATCTAAGTCCACCCTTCCTAGCCACACTAGAGCTATTATTGGTCTTAGTGATGACAAACTAGTTCTTAGGGTAGGAGAAAAAAAGGTTACTTTTAAGATATCTGATTCTATAAGACACCCTCTTGAATATAATGATGCTTGTTATTTTATTGATATTAGTGATTATATAGCTTCAGACATTATGCAAAAATTTCTTTTCAAAGACATGTTGGAGTTTTCTGTTATTCAAGGTGAGGATGAAGATGAGGTTAATAAGTCTATTATAAGAAAGAAAGAGTTCAAAGGGATCCATAGAAGTAAAGGATGAGTTTGAAACTCTCCATCGAAGAACCACCAGGGTTGGAGTTAAAGAAACTTCCTGATCATTTGGAATGTGCATTCCTTGAGAAGGATTCAAACTTGTCCATAATTATTACCTCAAATCTAAAATTAGATCAAAAAGAAAAGTTGTTAAATGTTCTTTAGGAGTATAAAAGGACCATTGCTTGGAAGATCTCAAACATTGGACGAATCAAACATTCCTTTTGCACGCAAAATATTCTAATGAAGGAGGAGTTTAAACTAGTGGCATAGCCCTAAAGCAGGTTGAATCCTAGTATGAAGGAAGTGGGGAAGGCAGAGGTAATTAAATTAATGGATATTGGTGTAATTTACCCTATTTTTAATAGTTCTTAGGTGAATCTTGAGTAGGTTATGTCAAAGAAGAGAGGAATGATGGTGATACCTAATAAGAAAAATGAACTGATTCATATGAGAACTGTTACTGAGTGGAGAGTCTACATAGATTATAGGACGCTGAATGTTGCCACTTAGAAAGATGACTTTCCTTTGCCCTTCATGGACCAAATGTTGGATCGGCTAGCTGGGCACATGTACTATTATTTTCTGGATGAATTTTGAGCTATCTCAAAATTCTAATTGCCCAAAAAGATTAGGACAAAATAACATTCACATATCCTTATGGTATGTTCGCTTATAGGAGGATGACTTTTTTATTGTGCAATGAACCTGCTACATTTTAGAGGTACATGATGATCATTTTTTATAATCTAGTCAAAGATATAATAGAGGTATCTATGGATGATTTTTCATTTTTAGTGATTCTTTTTATTTATGCCTCTATAATTTAAAAAGAATGCTAGAAAGGTGTGAGAAAACAAATATAGTGCTAAACTGAGAAAAATGTCATTTTATTTTACAAAAGGGAATAGTTTTAGGCCATAAAATCTCTCACACGGGTATTAAGGTAGATAAAGCAAAAAGTGAAACTATAGAGAAGCTACCACCCCTACCTTAGTTAAGGGTATTCGAAGTTTTGATAGAAGATTTATCAAGGATTTCTCTAAAATTGCTAAGCCTTTAACCAAGTTGTAAAAGAAAGATATGTCTTTTGACTTTACTCGTGAATGTTTAAATGTGTTTAACATTCTTAAAGAAAAGTTAGCGAATGCCCTAGTTATGATTACAACATATTGGAATTTACCTTTTAAGCTAATATGTTATACAAGTGATTTTGCAATAAATGCAATACTTTAACAGTGAAAGGAAAAATATTTTCAGTCAATTTACTATCCTAGCAAGACCTTAACCGATGCTTTATAATACTACAGAGAAAGAATTGCTAGTAGTGGTTTTTGCATTTGATAAATTTAATACTTATCTAGTTTTATCGAAAGTTGTTTTTATGCTAACCACTCTACATTAAGATACTTAATGAATAAATCAGATGTTAAGTTAGATTAATTACATGAATTTTGTTGTTGTAGGAATTTGATTTAGAGATTAAGGACAAGAAAGGGGCTAAAAATTTAATAACAGACCATCTATCTTGCCTTGAAAACTCAATTTTGGAGGAACTGAATGAAGAAGACATTGATGATTTGTTCCCAAAAGAGCACCTCTATAATTTGGAGGAGGATTGAAACTCCTTAGTTTATAGATATTAGAAATTATTTAGGGATTAAGATCTTACTGATGGGTATTTCCTATTAGCAAAAGAAGAAATTCTTTAATGATTTGAGGAATTATTTTTTGAGAGATTCATATTTTTTCATATTTGTGTAGACCAAATAGTGAGAAGATGTGTACCTCACTCCAAGGGGTGGAAGATCCTAGGACATTGTTATGCTAGACCAACCAGAGGACACCAAATTGCAAATAAGACAGCTCAAAAGATCCTTGAGTCAAGTTTTTATTGGCCTTCAATTTTAAAGATGCCTAAAGGTATGTAACTTTTTGTGATAGATGCCAACAATCAACTAATATCTCTCATCAAGATGAGATGCCTCAAAATTTCATTCTTATTCATAAAGTGTTTGATATTTGAGGCATTGATTTCATAGGTCCATTTCCAACTTCATTTGGTAATGGATGCATACTAATAAAAGATAGAGAGGAGAACCGAGTGGAGCTCACAAACCAAAGTGACATGATTTGTTGCATTTCAATGTTGAAACTCATAAGAAGTAGTAACAAAGGCTTAAGGAGAAAAGGTTTAAGACTATAGATGCATCAATTGGGAGGCATTGGAGCAAGTTGACTTGGCCTAGCAAGTTCAGGACTTGATCAGTACTGGAACATTGTCTCATATCTCCAAGATCGTGGAGCACTCATACCAGGTGCTTACAGTCGAGGTGCTCTCCATATTCTTTACGGAAAAGAACTGCTATAATTAGGACTGTTTGAGTACGATTAAATTCATGATGTATAGAGAGATGATCAAGATAAGCTATATGGATTTCTCTGTGATGATGAGTTTTTATAACCAAGAGCTTGTACGAACACAGGGTACATAGCCCTTTGAATAGACTTTTCATATAAGATGTGTGCTTAAGACGTCTAGCGCGTCATCAATAGGGAGGATGAGTATGACCCAAACAAATCCAAAGAGTCTACCCTTCAACACCTTGCACTTAGATACGTCGACGGGATTCTGAGTCATATACTAAGTGGGCAAGTTGACAGCTTTATAGTTATTGACAACCTAGATCTTTTCTACCTATAGAGTATGAGCAAGAGGATGTTGATTCACCTGGGGCATTCCTTAGCCCAATTGTTTAGGTATTAGGGCAAAGGAAAGAAGATAGGGACTACTTACATCGAGCCAGATTCAATGTATTTAGCAAGGAGGATGGAAGTCTTCGAGAGGTTACCATCGATGAGACTGCTCAGTAATATGGTCACTCTCAATTTAGATGTTATGAAAAATATGGATATGGTACGTAGGAGGCGAGGACTAACAGGAGATATTTATCGACTAATTAGGCTTCGGAACTTTGCATGTTGCTTCAAAAAAATATGAGGATCACCTAATATAATAGAGCAGTCACTAAGATAGGGATCACTACCATCTTAGACGGGGGAGCAATGCAGGAGGAGGCTAGTGTATGATGGCCCAAAATGGCAACACTACATAGACGTTGGGACCAGCTGAAGATACCTTGAGAAAACTAAGCAGCACTGATGAAGTGGATAGAGAGACGAGAGGTACATGATAGATGGATAAAGGAGGTTTTAGTGCAGATGGTAGGATACCTTAGGATATCTATATTACCTCCATCATCTTGAGCGGCTACGTCATCTTTGGCTTTTTAGCAGTATGAGGCTTCGAGACATGAAGATCCTCTAATGACTTACATATTAGAATTATGTAAATCTTATTATTCAAGGAAGTACCAATTGATACCTTGATCACTTTTTTATATTTTTATAGATATTTTATTTATCCATACTTCTATTGTGTACATTAAGGATGATGTACAATTTTAAGTGTAGGGAAGGGGTTTCAAATTTCTTAAGCTTATTGTAATCTTTTTTATTAATTCATATTAACTGACATCCCGATTTAGTTAAAGTATGTCCAAACTACTTTGTATTATTATTAATTATAGAATTAAATTAGTATGCAAAAGTATGACAGTAAGAATAGACTTGTTTTTATAAGTTATATTTTTAGTAATCATTGAGATAATTAATTTAAATGAAAATTACATATTATTTACACATATGAAGTGTTTTTGTGAATTTTTTAGCCTAAGAGAAAATACATCATCATTCTAATCTCTTTTACTCTTTCATGTATATTATCATACATAGTTGGATGATTCTATAACTTCCTTTTATTATCTATATTGAGATCACATTGTTAAACTAGAAGTATTGAAATGATAAAGGCATTTAGATTAACCCTTTACTTCAGCCTATTTTTTTATATTTATCCTACTATATTTTATCCCTTAGGGGTAACCACTTTTGAGTCCTAGCTTTTTTATTCCATATAACCACATTAACAATCTTTACCATATTTTTCTTGAAAGCCTTTTCATCATGTTTGAACCATGAAGGATTTACATTTACTTGATTGCTTGAAAATTGGATTATATTGAAGAATTTTAAAGAGGTCTAATATTTCTTTGATTTTTGGTACATGCCTCTAAATTTTCTCGAAGAAGCTTTAATAATAATAATAATAATAATAATAATAATAATAATAATAATAAATGTTGCAAGCATAGTAAAAAAGTGTTAGAGTTGTTGTACCAATGGAATTATGGTGTGGAGGACCTACTTTGTGAAGAACTAAGTTTTATGTAATTTTGTTTGTGTAAATTTCCTTTAATATTATTGCCCTTTTTATTGTCTCTATCATACCTTTACCTAATTCTTATTATAACCTTGTAACAAGATCATTTGATTTTTGTTTCTAGTTTACTTATAAGTGGTAGAAATATGATTTGATTGCAATTTATGGTTATGAATCCTCCTATGTATTGATTTGAGAGTTCCTCTACCCTTTCCACCCTAAATACTTTAAGTGCATTGAGTGAATCCTCAGTTAGGCTATGAAATTTGTGCTTTTGATTGAGAGATTATCTATGTGATTGCTACTGATATTAACTTATAAAGGTTGGTTCTATAATGACTTGAATATAATTATATGTTAATTTGATTGATATGAAATGATAATTTAGTGTTGATGGATAAGTTCATGTTATAAGGATGAAAGTTTGCAGGTTTTATGCTTTGGATTATGATTTGCTTGAAGACAAGCAAAAGCTTAAGTGTGGGACGTTTGATAGACGATTAATTAACTATATTTATATTTAGTGTGTTTTGCTTATTATTTGAGAGTTCTATGGTATTTTTGGTACTTACTTTGTTTCGTATTTGTTTTTAGATAATAATTACCTTCATAGACCAAAATGAGAAAAAATTTGAGCAAAATCATGACATAAAATGGAAGAATTAGAGCAACTTTGAAGATATACGATCATATATAAAGACTACAAGCTATTGTAAATGTGTGAAGCTTCAAAAATGTTGTTTGTACTCATGTATGTGACATATAAGATCATGTATGTAGGCTATGCAAGCTTTTAAAATCATGTAAAGTCACAATTTAGATGGGATTTTGAGATACATAGTCACTTACATGGTTGTGTAAGTGATCATGTATATTCTAGAAACCCTAGCTTCTTACTTTAAAAGGAAATTATGAAGGTCATATTAGACACCAAAAAAAGGATAAAAGAAGTGGTTTTGAATGGAGGACTAGAAAAACACGAAGATAAATGCAAGAAGAGATCAGATAGAGAGCAGCTTTTCATCTAAGTTTTAAAGAGATTTCATTATAGATAAAGGGGATATATAGATTATGGATTCTTTTATTTCTAATTGTCCTTCTAAATACTTGATGTTTGATGTGTTTTCTTTGTTTAGGAACTAATTTGTTTAGTGCATAGGTGTGATGAACCTTAAATAGGGATGGATAGAGTGATAAAGTCTTTTATTCAATGCAAATTAATTGATTGATTTGTTACTATTCAACAATGCGTTTATATTGTTCATCTCTGGGATATTAGTTTTATATTTGATTTTATATCATTGAGATTGACAAATCTTTTCCTTTGAATAGATCTACCATAATTAGAAGGAGTTGTATGCAAACTTAGATATAGGTTGACATAAATCCTTTATATTAGGAACGAACCTAATAGTAAAATTGATGAATCGAATAGTGCAATCTTAGCGATTTTAATAAGAAAAAGGTTTTAGGTAATTAACCGAGGGTTAGTTGTTAACAGTCTTAAGTCTCGAGAAAGATACTAACATAAGATAGGAATTTTTACGATACAATAATCGATAATTTAACTGCATACTAAAGGATTAATGTTTAAGATATCATAGGAGGAATTCATCACCAAAGTACTATAATATTTACCGTTATCTAGAGATCAATCTATACTTGTCAGTAGTAGCTACAGCTACATCATATACTTGCGGATAAAATATCAACTGTGAAGTGTGGTGGGCAGTCGAACTGCAGGCTAACCTTGGTAGCAGGTGGGGAATTCCGCAAGATATAAACCATTGATATACACCTTATAGTAATAGGTTGTCCGTGATTTGTGCCCCATCAAATCTTCTATTCTAATTACTCTGTTCCAATCCTATTATATTAAATCTCATCTATATATTTATGTAAAGTCTACGTTAATATTTGGATGAGATTTAATAGATCATGATATAAATACCATAAGTAGTACGGAAGATCTTGTCCATAATTTGTGCAAGCCTATGTCATAGTACGTTTTTGCATCTAAATTCCACTTTATAGCCGTCTATGGTTTTTGTAAGCCTGGCCCTCCTAGTCGTAGCCTTTTTTCCTATAATATTGGACGGTGGACGGCATTTATAGCAATGCGAATGGGACAGTGGGAGGATGTTTTAGAGCCGCCAGTGTAATGTGCTCGCCGATAGCCCGATCTATTTTCGGATGCTTGATTCGATGGCGTTTGATCTTTGTTCAACTCAGAAAAATATTACAAGGTAACGTTAAAAGTTTATGCTGCATTTAACGTTTTTTTATATATATAGATATGTATACTACCATAGGTCTTTTGTAGTCACATAAAAAACTCTATATCACAATTTTAATATTAAATTTTTAGTTAAATTAATATCATAATTAAACAAGATATTGTTTATAATTGGATTTACATTATTTATAATCATCCACGTTTTTAATATAGCTAGTAGTTTCTGATATAAAACTTTAAACATATAATTCAATTCTTGATTGTAGCATCTATTTTTTCGTTATGTAAACTAGATTATCATTCACGCTCCACATCCAACTTTGGGGACGAGTACACAGTCCCTTCTTAGGATCAAATGTCCTAAATTTAATCATTTGCTTTCGCTGGAAAAGGGTAAAATAAAATAAGAATTTTTACTACATGTAAATTTGGTTGCATTAATAAGGGCCGATGTTACTCTTCAACTAATATGTATGTTGTGTGAGAGAAACATTTGAAGGCTATTGTTTTTGAAAATTTTCTCCAACAATGTTATTTTATATTGAAAATTTTAGTTAATCGAAATTAATTTATTAATTTTAAATTAAATCAAATCAAATCAAATTCTTATTTTTTATTATCACTAATTCATAACAATAATTTCTTAATTTAAACAAGCATAAATTATTTGATGTTAGCAAGTATACATGTTATAACGCTCAAAGAATGTTTATCATAAAATTGAAGTTTATTATTTTCGTTAATTTCATGCAAATCCCTAAACTTTATTTACTTGTGTCAAATATTCCGTATCCCCAAAATTCTATATAAGATCAGAGGGGCTGATGTTATTTGGGTTAAACGAGTAACTGGAATGCATGGTGTACATATTTCATGTCGTTTCATAAGACTAGAAAACATTTTCAGAGATTGATATTGAATAGACATGACGTCTTCCCCCAAGTCAACTTTACCTGAAATCAGTGCATGCGTGCAGAATATAAGACCCTTAATTATTGAGCTGAAATTCCCTTTTTAATTATATTGATTGGTAACTTACTATTTAATTTTACTTTTATTTTTAAATTTTCACTTTTATTTGAAATTTAACAAAAAATTTATTTGATTACTTAAAAATAAAAATATTTTTAAAATGATAATTATGTAATTGTTGGAGGGCACTAATCTCACTACCACGTTAGTAAGTTTGTTAAAGAAGAATCTCTCACCTTAGTTACACGTTTGTTACGCTCACTGTAACTAGCTTATTTTTTACTCGGTAGCTAAGTATATATGTAGTCTTTCGAAGAGAGAGTTTCTAGCAAGATTGTTCCCAGCTCAAGTTGAATAAAGTTCTTTTCCTTTCTACTTAATTCTCTGTATTTTTCTCTATGGCTATATACTTGTGATATCAGAGTCTTTGCAGAATGTTCATCAGAATTAATGGGATTAACATGGTATCAGAGCATTGAGCTCGATTGAATTCCTGGTTTCTAATTTCATCTTTTTTGGCTATTTGTTTTGATTCATCAAGAAGTCATTCACACATTAAAGATGAATGCAAAGATGAACATAAACACTTTCATTCATCTTTCGATCTTTTAATTTGTTTCATCGATTGATCTAGCTTCATTGATTTAGGAATTCAATTCATTTTTGTTTCACTATGTTCATTTCCATTTACTGCACACCAATTATTTTCTAAAATCTCTTAAAGAACATTGTTCTCTGGAATTCATCAATGGCGTTTGATAGTTATACATCTGACACTCCTATTGTGCTTGTGTCTTGGATCCTTCACATGAATTATATCTTAACCATTTAGATCATCCAGATTTCATGCTCTCTAATCATCCCCTTCAAAGGGAGACTGGTCACTGGAAGCTTTCTTGTGAGGTCTCACTTACTGCCAAGAATAAGCTTGAACTTGTTAATGGAAGCTGTCAACGACTTGCTACTGGGTCTCCTCTTCTTCCTTACTGGGAAAGATGTAATAGCATGGTCATCTCATGGCTCTTACGTTATGTAGATAGGGATATAGTAGAAAGTGTATTATATTGCTCTACATCTTAGCTGATTTTGGAAGAAGTGGGATTGAGATATGGCCATTCTTTTGGAACCAAAATTTTTCAAGTACAAAAGGATCTCAGTACAATTTGTCAAGGCAATCTCTCTATTTCTGCATATTTCACAAAATGCAAGAGGTTATGGGATGAATATGGGACTTTAATCAATATACCACCATGTACTTGTGCCTCTAGCCTTGCACTAGCTAACTTAATGCAAAACCAACAATTGATGCAATTCCTCATGGGATTAAACAGTGATTATGTTTATATAAAAGGAAATATTTTGATGTTCAATCCTCTACCGCCTCTCAGCCAAGCTTACCGTATGATCCTCAGGAAGAAAGACAAAGAGAAATTCACTCCTCTACACCTCTTATTTCTAATTCTTCTGCTTTTGTGTCTCAGCAAAAGTTCTCTAGCACTACTGGCTCAGACAATTACCAAAAATTTTATCATTTATAATAGCAAAATCAGTTCAATCAGAGCAAGAGTAATTTGCTTTGCAATTATTGTAAAAAGCCCAGACATTTAATTGAAAAATGCTTTTAGTTGCAGAGAAAGAAAGGAGGGTCTGACAAAGGAAAAAAATTAGTAGCCTTAGTTCAACAACATGGTGGTGAAACACAATTTTAGAACATTTCTGAGTACAATTATGCCAACCTTATAGCTAGTTCTGCATATCCTAGTTTCACTCATGAATAGTATAATCAGTTGATTGCTATGTTAAGCAAGCATAGTCTAAAGAGTTCTACACCCATTCACTCCCATATGGTGTTTCTCTTACTCAGAAGAAGTTTACTCAAGAATTACTTGATAATTATTGTAATATCTTGCCTCCTAAAATTGTTAAGAGATTAAATTGTTAGAATGAGTCACGTGAGTTATTTCATTTAAGAATTTATGAGGTGCATTCCATTCACGTGCATAATATTCATATACATATAAGAATCATGATTTAGAAAACATTGTAAGATAGTATATGCACTCAATAGACATATTCCAGGTTATGGAACGAAAATGAATGTGATATGAATATGCGTTCCTAATGTTTTGCATTCTGATTTACCAATAACATGAATTGATGGATTATAATTAGTGAATTGGAATTTATTGTTATAATTGAGTAATTGATGAGGTGATATGTGCATCTAGTATAAGAAAAATGTTAAAGAGTAAGAAAAATTGATACATGGGAATTTAGGTTGATTAGACCTATGAAATGGTGACATGTGGCATTTGGAATAAGTGACCAATGGCTCAGTTAAATGGAAGACAAGTGGTTTGAGTATAATTACAACAAGTGGCCCTTTAACATTGTGACAAATGCAATAGAACGGTGAAATGTGTAGCTTTACAAATGATGAGATATGTAGCCTTACAATTGGTGACATGTGTAGCCTTGTAAGTAGTAACATATGGAGGCTTAAATGAGTTACATGTGGAGCCTAAAGTAAGTGACACATGGACTAATATAATAGTAACATATGGTCTAAGCATTAGGTGACAATTGGAAGCATGAGAAGAAGACACATGGCATAGCTCTCCATTTGACAAGTGTCTTACCTCTCCACCACACATTTGTACCCCACGAATTTTTCACTAGAAAGATCATCTTTCTTCATGTTTTTGGTCTTATGTTTCCTTCTTCAATCCCTCACCACCGACTTCCTCACACCACCTCCCAAAACCTTGAGTTTTGTCATCTTTAATAGTCTACATCTTATGATTAGAAATCCTTTATATTCTATCTTATTCTTGGAGTATATTTGAATACTTGAGAGATTTGAGTAGCTTGGCAATTGAGGAGACTATGGTTGAACAAGTAAGTGATTTATTGCCTTATTATGTTATATGTTAGCATAACATACATGCTGATTGATTGGAGATGAATTGTATGTAAGGTTGATGATGAAGTATGTTGGAATAGGTTAGATGGAGTATTTTCACTGAACATATGTCTGTATTTCAATCTTATCTTGATATGTAGGCATCCAAATGGGATGATTTTTAATTTAGATTAAACTAGAGACATATAGATACAATTTTTATGAGGAATTGAATTTGAATTCTGTCTCTAAAGGTCTTTAAATTGTGCTTGAAGCTGAGAACTATATGTTGCATGGTATGAGAACAGTCTGTAGTATTTTGGATATAACTTATAAAATACTGAACCAAAATGCATGAATTCGGTGTCAGTAGAAACTTAAGACATATAGAAACATTTGTTTAGAAGAAGGTGTTACCTAAATACCTTGTTTTCTAGGTCAAAATGTTCATACAAAACTGACCCAAAAATAGATTTGGGAAAGCTAAAAAATGAGAAAGAATTTTACATGAAATATGTTTCTTTTATGTGATGTTTGAGACAACAAGTGATAAGACACTTTCCTATAATGCATTTACGCTTGCATAAATCTTGAAATGAACCTAGTATGATGCTTGAATAAGTGATTAAATGTGTGATTGCTTATGAAAGTGATCTTATAATGATAAAATAACTTTAGTGAATGATTGAGTGATGAACTTCGAATAATCTTGTATCATTGAGGTGTAAACCTAAGTTTAAATTAGCATATATGAATTAAGATTATGAGATGTGAATTAGGAAAATATACCCGGACTAGTCAATTGAGCATGCATTTAATATGATACATATACATGTGCATGTGCATGTGCATGGTTGAACAATTATATGATTGATCAACTTAATAATATGTGACTTATGTGTGTATTGTATGATATAGAAGCACCAGTTGATCAAAAATATCCAAACATTGTCGGATTATCAAGGCAATAGCTCACCTGAAGTACACTTTCAGTTAACCTAGATGTGTCAACCTAATTATATGTGTTTTTCTGTTTGAGTTATATGTATCATGAACTGATTTCGATGTATCTCATTATACTTGAATTGCTCTTATTTAATTTTGACATAATGAACTTTTACTAGTTTGATTGCGATAATTTCAGACATCAATTGTCCGAGGAGATCATTATTCGAGACTGTATTAGAAGTGCTCATTGTATGTAAATTTGACTGAATAAGTCTTATTTGACCTTATGATTGAGTGCCAGGCCAAGGTCCGATGATAAATCTGAATGTAAATATGTATGGAATGAGTGATACTCAACTAAATGTTGAATGTTGGATTATGATCCGATGTTTGTGATAAATGACTATGCATACCGAATGAAGTGATTGATAACACATGATATGGAATGATGCATTTCACAACATTCATATGCATAAATAAAGGAGTTGTGATTAGAGTGACTAGCCTAAAATAAACCCGGTATCCATAAAGAATATCAGTAAGTACCTGAAATAAGCCCAGTATCTACAAAGGATATGGGTTCGAACCTGAAATAATCCCAGAATCTACAAGGGATATGGGTCAGTATCGAAAAAAAGCCCAGTATCCATAAGGTATATCGGTCAATTAATAAGTACTCGGTCACAACAAAATAAAAATGAAAATAGAGTCTCATATGCGTTGCATCCATATCTTTACATGTACCATGTGAATATTTGCAAAGAATGACTGAATTGCGTGGATACAATGATATGTTATGT
>JANQAP020000040.1:1182158-1193316 GCA_026874005.2 Erythroxylum coriaceum | reverse complement strand
TTTTGGCAAGAGAAGTCATGGCTCAAAGGTCGGTCAGCTGGGATTTTTGGGCAGATCGGATAGACTATGTGTATTTTCCTTTTTCATGTAGTACTTTTGTACTAGGTTTAATGATGTACATGTAGTAAGTGTTGAAAAAAAAATACAATGTAGACTTTCGAGGTTGAGAAATGAAATGAGGAAAAAGTTGGGTTTTAAATATTGTGATTTTCCATATGATGTTGATTAATGACATATTATTTAATATTTGTATAGTTTTAAGTAATAATAGAATATAGATCCACATATTAGTTAACTTACATGGTAATTAATTAAGCCATTTAACTCATTGAAGCGTATTCTATATCCACTAGCCCTTATCCCTTTGACCCTGGCTCTTTCTCTCACTCTTATCTTCCTTTTTCTCTGATCATTATTTATATACCTTTTCAACCTTCATGGTTCTCTTATCTAATCCATTTATGCACATGCATAATATTTTTTATGTATAATGTGTTGAATTTGTATATTAAAATCCTTGTTTTTGTCTCATAACATTGTTATTGGATGATCCTAGTACCTATAAATACTTTGCAAACATTTAATCATTGGTAACAAAATGGTAATAGCTTTATAATTAATGTGAACTTTCAAAATTTTGCTTCTGCACCATCTTTAGTTATGCTTCTATTGTCTGGTTGCATATACCTCTTCTTGTTATAAAATTTGTCAATGTATTCATCTAGATTTCTATGCTTATGGTAAGTAAAAACTATATCATAAGGATATGTAATCATTATTAGGTTCCAATATCTATACAAGTATTTACTAATTCTCACATAAAATATGTTTAATCCATGTCCAGCTTCATACTCATTAACTCTATTCTAATAAAAAATTAACTAAAGCTTTCTTTTTTATTCTTGTCTAACATAATAAGAACCCTTGTTGATATGTTATTATCTTATTTCTCCCCAAACTCTTTTTTATGTGCATCATCTTCTTCATAATATACTCCAACATGCTAATGATAGGTTTCAACCTAGTCTTCAAGATCTAATTGTTGAAGGTACCCAAGTTATGTATCAGATATGAATATGAAGCCACTATCATTTTGTAGCTATAAAATTAGAAAATCTAAAAACTACTTTCATGTTTTTGTTCGTTCAAAATCATCCACAACCTAAGAAAAAGGAAACATTTGATTGTTTTCGTTCTTTCCAATAGCATCCAATAATTTTCCTTTACATATTCCCTTTAAAGGACAATTATCTAATACTAATATTGGTTTATAACCTTTAATCCAACTGCTTTTATAAGCATTGAAGCAAATATAGAATCTTGCAAACACCTTTTTACCATTAGCATTAGCACTTATTAGCATCTTGCAAACAACTTTGATGTTTGATTGTGACTTAATCATGTCTTTGTAGTGGCTTACAATCCATTTGGTTATGGTAAGCTTGTTGATATTAGTGGTTGCATAAATGTGTTTAGGTTTATATCTCTTTATGATAAAACTATTTCCATTTCTTCTGATACTTGCAAAAGGTAACCAAAGACATTGTACTCTACATCTCACTCTCACCTGAGATTTCTCTCTCTTTTTTTATTGTGTTTTAGACCTAAAATTTTTTAATGGAGTATTTAATAATTGCATCTTTGAATTCCCTTACATCGTTAAACTTTAAACCTACAATCTAAGTTGGAACGTTACCTATTAGATTATAATAAAGGTTTTTAAACTTACCTCTTAATGCATTGTTAGCGTTTGATTTGAACTTATGTAGTATTAACTTGGTTTATTACTCTTATTGTACTTATTTTCTTTTTCAAAATCAAAACCTTCATATCCTTTTTCACTTTCATGGTTTTCAATATCATCATTCACAACCTCATCTTTAATTCTTCTATTCTTCTATTGAACTTCCTCTCTTTGTATTTTGATCTAACATCCTAGAGCTTATTTTCATCTCTTCCACTTTCATATTCCAAATCAGCAAATAGATCACTATCACTAACCTTATTTTTTTAAAGAAGTATTTGCCACATCTTTATTGGATACATCATCAACTTTAGTATGCACACCATCAATTTCAACATACACACTATCAATAATAGTAGCCACATCTTAATAGGCACAACATTAACTTCAGTAGATACAACGATAGTCGTAGTAGACACATATTCAACTTCAATAAACACTCCATTAGCTTCAATAGACACAACACTAATAATAATAGGCACATTACCATGCTCATTCTTATTTAAACATACAATGTTTTCTTCATTATAGCTTTTATCAACTATATTTCTCACTCTAAAAATAAACAGTTGATCATCTGTGTGATGATAGTCTTTTTCTTTACTATTTATTAGACTAAATTACCATCACTAATATTTATATTATCTACTTTTGATCCTTTTTTTGAATTGTACTTCCCCTCATAGTAAACCTCCACTCTTTCATATTTTTAAAATAATAACGCTTAAATCATTTTTTAATCAACTTCAATCTTAACAAACCAATATTCTTCGTGTTTATATAGGTGTTTATAGATCATATTATCTAACCTATCATACCAATTATGCTTAGCAATTCCCATAATATTAAACTAACATAATTTGTTTGGGCGAATACCTTCAACTAAAATTTTATTATCACCAATTTATTAAAATGAGTTTTATATATCAATTTATCCCTTATAATGAACTATAATTCTATTTCTAATGGGAGTTTACATCATAATGAAACAAGATATTGAACAGCAATAAGATATTCAAGGTATCAAACTATTCAATGTTAAACTATTCAAACAATCAAACATATTGGTATCATTTCAATGCAATCTAGTTGAACGTGAACTTAGTCGCCTTAAAAAAAGATCCTATAACATGTACTTTGTTCTTGTTGTTACATGACTATTACACATAGAGTAAAGATACGCACGTACTTCTTAAGAGATGTTAATTGTTATTATGTGAGTATTATGTAGGGAGCCAAGATAACTAGTAAAAAAAAACTTAGTCATACGAATAGATGATATTAAAAATTATACTGAAATTAGGACTAAAGTAGATCCTACAATGAGATAACATATGCATAATAGTTACAATTAATCTTTGTCTATGTAAACCTATTGTAGTATTTCCTTATTAACGAATTGCCTTTGCCTTTAGCATCTAGTTTCAATCTATACATGTTACAAATATTATGGTCTCAAATTTAGAAACTAGAAATTACAATTATCTAGTGTTAAGGAAATTAAAATGAAGAAACTAGAGCCCTAAAACTAATGGAAAGGCTAGATGATATAACTAATCATAATATCAAGATTGACAAGTACATTTATACCATCAAACATAATATTAGTACGAGAACATTCTGGATGAAAACATTTGGATCTTGAAACCTTATAAAATCCACTACAACAGGTAGCCCTTTGGCCACCTTTTTTGGGGATGAATTTAAAATAGTAGCTAAAAGTAAAACCATCGCCAACGGCTTAAACTTTAGCGATGTTTTTGAAAATCATGGCTAAATGGCAAGCCTTTGGTTGTGATTCAGTAACATTTCCCTTTGGCGACACTTTCTTTAAATCATTGTAAAGGGCTTATCCTTTGACAACGGTTTAGTATTACCCTTTAGCGATGAATTTGGTAATCGCCGCAAAATTCATAACCTTTGGTGACGATTTCTAAATAACAAAATAACTCTATTATTTATAATTATGAATTCACTTTCACTTGATCATTTTGTGACTGAACATCATATTAATAAAAGAAAATATTATTATTATTGATAATAATTCTAAGTCTAAAATAAATTTAGCTAACGATAATGTCAAATCATTTAAAAATTTTATGAAAATATAAACTCAAAATTAATTGATATTACATAAATTTATACTTTTTATTTTCTCTTTTAAATTATATGATTTGACAATTTTATATGGTCACAAAATTTTCAAATAGTTAACATGAACTTTGTAATATAAATATATATGATTCTTATAGAAATATCAATAAATAATGATATGTGGTAAGTAATAAAATATAATGATATATGGTAAGTAATACAAGATTTTAATTAGAACTTTAATAATTCTTATAGACAAAATAATAAATAAAGAGAAAAAGATAATGAAGTTCTTATCTATTCCATCGAAGAGAAAAAGATAACTATTTTTTTGGATTCTAAGTGATATGAGACTCAGCAGATAAGTTAAAAGAGTCCGCTATGTCTGGATTCCCAAGAAGACTCCGTGCATGTTTGAAGGCATTAATTGAAATAGACAAAAATATTTCCCCAATAGTTACTTTATTAATAGCCTCTTCCAACAACGTCTTGGCTTTAACTAAATTAGCAAAATATACATTGAACAATTTCCCAAATGCAATATGGAACAATGAATTAGATGAATCACACGTACCATGCATTTCACCTAAAGAACAAATAGTATAAAAAATCATCTTAATTTATTCATAATCCTTTGAAAAGTTAAATCCTAAAAACCTAAATCAAACAATATAAGCAACCTAAATTCGAGCAAATGCATACCCGATTTAATGACTCCGTCATCATCATAACGAATAAGCATAGTTTTCGCAACTGATTACTATTACCGATTTGCCTAATCCTTTACAGACCATCAGGACATCATCACTGCCTCCACTTTTATCAACATTCTCTTGAAGATTCGGGGAATCTTTATACAACACATAGTATATACAATCCCACATTCATCTAATAGCTTATTAACAAAAAATGAGATAGAGATAATAAAGAAAGAGAGCAAATTTGAATGATAATAAAAACCTTGAAAAAGAAGATCGACCATTGAAGGCAAGTGGTGATTAGACTTTGGTGAGCATACTTGTTGTGCATCGATTTGTTCTTCAGCAGGGAGAATTCTGCTAGATACCTCTCATCAGAACTCATTTCTACCATTGGAAACTATCTGTCATGTCGGTATTTCGTGATGAATTCATGTTAACAGTTTTGTTCTGAAAAAGCAATAGAAACAAAAACAGGTCATATATATAATCAATATAGAAGCAGAGTGTACAATTAAATAAGCAAACAAAAAATTATATGAAGTTATATGTAATTAACAAAATATTCACAGAAGAAGCAAAGATCATGAGAACTTAATTTTTTAGCTAGCCAAAAATCCCCTACACAAATGCATTCTAAGTTTGCCATTTACCCTTAAAGATTAATAAAACCAAGATCACATGCCACATATTAATAAGTGATATGAGATCTTTAAGAATAAAACGCTTCTTATTTGAATGTTCTTTTCACATCTAACACACTTCTAAGATTATTAATGGACATCGATAAGTCAATATAACTAGTTGAAGTTAAGTTTATAACCTATTCATATAAGAAATGAAATTTTCTATTACACACATAATCTGTTCTTTTATACATTGTCTATTCCAAACATAAGTGACAACCTACATAAATACACTACCAAATTATACAACATATACCATATAACTTTGTTAAGTCTTCTATTATCAAATCTAATACAAACATGCCTATAAATCAAGGCGAAGTCCATTACTTATCTTTGTAGTTGTGATCGATCCATGCATTAATTTTAAACATGGGTATAAGTATAATGCATTATTTCTTACCAGAAGCATCAGCAAGGGAGAACATCTTAAACTTGAATTTATACCAAACAATAAAAACATTGCAAACAAGAAGAAATGGTGAGGAAATGACTTTGGAGATCTAGGATAATCATTCACGCCTAGAAATATCCCACTTCCCTATTAATTTTTGACAAGAAATTGCCTTTATCCCCACATCGCTGTCATTATACATTTTTGTTTTCATTTATTTAATTTGGAAAGTTTGTTCCAACGTTCTAGCAATGTTAATTTTGTCTACTAACTAAGATAACTTGATGAAAATTAAATGAAAAATAGACACACATATAGAGACAACCAAGTTTTACACTCACCCAGATGAAGTCTAACACACTATGTATAGGTATTGTGGAAATGAATAACCTAGAAAACCAAAACCCTCGTGTGGAGACAAAGACAAAGATGCACACCGGTGATTAAGACAAAAATGCACACCAGAGATGAAGATAAACACTAGAGATAAAGACCAAGCTGAGAACTTGGGCATCAAACTATAAGAGAGTTTATCACAACTAGGAAAATGAAGATAGGACAAAATCTACGATTTTCCTATCTTTGTGTATTTAAGTTTTCAAATTTATAAGACAAAGTCATTTTAGGGATATTTGGCGATGAATACAAAATTTGTTACCAAAAGGTCACACTTTTGAGAAGATTTCTAGAAGATTTCTAAACATTGTCTCCAAAATAGGAAATCGTTTGGTGACTATTTCGAGAAAGCATCACATAGGCTTAACCTTTGGCAACACTTCTCCAAATTCGTCAACGAGGGATACTTTTTTGTGAAGCTTTTCCAAAAGTGTCACCAATGCTTAAATAACTCTCTTATATATAATTATGAATTCACTAACTTTCACTTAATCATTTTTGTGATTGAACATCATGTTCATAAAAAGAAAATTTAATATTATTGACAATGATTATAAGTGTAAAAATATTATTGACAATTTTATATGGTATCACAAAATTTTCAAATAATTTTATCATGGAGTTTGTAATTCGAAATTATATTCTATTGTATTCTCTACCAATTCTATTTATATATTCTATTTAATCTTTGTTAATATTTAATTTCCATTTTTAACTATACTGCAATTATTTTTTAAATCTATTGTAATTAATATAATGATATATGTAATTAATATGATGATATATATATGAATGCATATATAATAATTGTAATTAATATAATGATATATGGTAATTAATAGAATGATACACGAATGTATAGACAATAGATAAATTTTATCAAATCTTAGTTCTTGTATTATTTTATTTATTATATATAAACTCTATACTATTATCTATAATTTCCATTTTATATAAAATTTCTACAATATGTATATAAAAGAAGCTTTTGGCGACGAATTCCGAAATTGTCATCAAAGAGTAACCTTTTGGCGACGAACTCATAATTTGGCAACGATTTCCCTAAATCGTCGTCAAAAGCTTAACCTTTTGCCACACAGTAGTAGAATTGTCACCCAGAGTAAGCTTTTGGCAACGATTTAAGAATTCGTAACAAATGAGTTAAATAACGCTATTTTAGATTATTACTAATATTTAATGATAATTTCAGTTATTTAACTATATTGCAATTATTTTTTAAATATATTGTAATTAATATAATGATATATGGTAATTAAAGTAATATTAACACTCTTGTAATTTATTGTTAATATTTAATATTAATGAAAGTATAGATAACAATTGTAATTTCTCAAATTATTAATTATCATATTGTTGATTTGTATATAAATTCTACTTATATAGTAGAATTTCTAAAATTATGTAAAATATATTTAATACATTTAACCTTTGACGACAAATCCCAGATTCGTCGCCAAACTAGTAACGTTTTGCAACGCTTTGAGAAATCATTGCAAACGTGTAATGTTTTGGCGATGATTTTCGTGACCATTTGGCAACACGTTTTTTAAATCGTTGCCAAAATGATACTCTTTGGCAACAATTTTGTCGAATTCTTTGTATATTTACAAGAACGATGTAATTTTTTTTGGAAAAACGACATCATTTTTGTCATATACAAAACCTAATCACACTGATCCTCTCTGCCATCTTTGTCTTTTTACCATTTCTTCACAAAATTCTCCCATCGTTGTCGTCGTCGTCATCTCCTCCTCTCTATCATCTTCGTTATTGCCATCACATTTCCAACGACATCCATCGTCGTCTCTCACGTTTCTAGCTACTGCAATGTTGCAATCACTCGTATTTCTAGCTACCTTCGGTGTCCACCTTCCTTCTCTGTAAGCTAGTTTCTTTCAATTTCACCAAACCTCATCATAATTTTTTAAAATTTTTATTCTCTAGTTCTTAGTTACTTGATGTAGCTAAAGTTGGATAAACTTAACACTGCCTATTGATAAGTAGAAATTATAACATATTTTACACCCCGATTGGATATTGTTTTCATTTATATAGCACATTTGCGTGAATAATATTGCAATTTGTTATTAATGTTTAGTTTTGTATTTTATCTAGAAAAGGGATTAAATTATATTAAATATTTTTTAGGTTTGATGTAGCATAAAGAAGAAAAGAAGGAAAGCAACGTAGAGGACAAAACGACAGCAGAGCAAGAGCAAAACGCCGAAGGAAAGCAGCTGGAAAATGCAGCAAAACGACACAGCTAGGGAAGCAAAATGCCAGCAGAACAGTCCAAAATCCAGAGAAGACAGGAGCAAAACTAAAACGCAAAACACAACACCAAAAGGGAAACGCAGAAGTAACGCAATAACCAGGGAAAAACATAGCAGCAGAAAACACAGCAGCCAGGAGAGAGCAGAACGCAGTGTGGAAGAAGCAACCACCAATAGCAAAACGATGCGCAGCAGTGGAGCAAAAATGCAGCAACCAGTGGCAGATAAAACGACACAGCAACAGTTCACGCCAGCGACAAAGTGCAAACAGCAGAGGCAGGCGTGAAACGCGCAGCAACACACCAACGCAAGGTCAAAACGACGCATCAGAAGGAAGGCCGGAATAAACGAAACGTGCAGCACGCCGGCAACTAGAGGAGGAAATAAAATGGCACCGCAGCAGTAGACGCAGAGAAGAAAACGCAGTTGGACAGAAACACACGACGCAGCAAAATCCCAACAGAAACCCGATTCTTTCTACACCAAACCCATTCAAAATAAAAAAGATAAGATGGAAGCCTATCCCAGAACCAGTTACTTGCGGCGTTGGAAGATATTTTTTGAGGCCATAAAAAGGCAGCCGTGGAAGAAAAAAATCAACGAGCAAATAGAAATTCAAAAAGGGAGTATTCTAGGTGGATTAATACTTATGTAGCACGGACACGGCAAAATGGAGCCGTGTCCGTGTCGGACACGTGCCCGACACGTGTCCATACGTGTCGGAATTAAAAAATAATTTTTTTCAGCTCTGACACGGCTCGGACACGTCTGGAGACCGCTCGGATACGAGTTAATGGAATATATACTCCATGTTTTTTTAGAGGGGCTTATAAAGTACCAAATATGTATGAACTATCAAGATGTTGGAAGTCTTGAAACACATCAATCAATATATATCATATTATGAATTTTGAATTTTTTTCCTTAATATATATATATATATATATATATATGCCGTGTCCGTGTCCACCAAATTTTAGTAGTTGGTGTGTCTCCGTGTCCGTATCTGTGTCGTGTCACGTGTCTGTGTCCGTATCTGTGCTTCTTAGATTAACACCCTTTCAAGGCAGGTCAAAGCTAGGAGCTGTAGCGAGGAGCATCGGGAGTATTTGGGAACTGATAAGCCACTAGAATCGAGCTGATTCGTGACCAGTGGAGAAGAAATCACAAACCTTTTAGAGTTGGTTCAAGGTCTGTGAACGAAGAAAAATTCAATGAGTTTTTCATAAACCTGTGCTCTTTTTGTGTCTAGTAATGCTTAATTTATGATTAATTGTCGAATTCTAGTATAGTTATGTTGATTTGACTATTTGGGATATTATTTTTGATTTAATTAAATTGATTACTGAGTGAATTTAACATTTATACAATTATTAGAATTTTGATGTCAAAATTTTGATTGTTAATTACTTTTTTTAAAGTCTCGAAGAATGTAGTTTTGCAATTTATAAGTTTTGTCACAATTGCTTTGACCTAATCCTGACGATTTCTATTCCTGACGATTGCTTAATAGAAAGCAACTCTGTTAGAAATTGTCAATTTTTCCAAAATTAAAATGCAAGCAGAAAAATTAAATGAGCAACAAATAAAGCAACAATTGAAATTTGATAACATAGTTCGACACACCCGGCTTGTATCTACAGGGCCCTCATCCAACTTAATCACTTCACCAAATTACGGTAGTTTTAAATAAGACTTTACTAAGTCAACACTACTCGCATCTTGATACTATCCACTCGTCCTCACGCCCCGTGAAAGTATTTCAATCTCAATAACACGACCACCTCGTGCTAATCTCAACAAAAGATTTTGGCAGCAATGATTGATAATAAATATGAGAATAAAAACTAAGTGATTGAATATAAAGCAACATAAACAACTAAAACTCTTGAGATAAAACACTACCCTAAATATGCAACTTCAACAACCGAACGTGTGTAAAGTTGTAGAACAATATCCGCTGGTTCAATTTCTAAGAGTGAAAAGAACGAGTAGAAACTAGCTTGTTAGTTTTCTACAATTAATTTGTTAAATGTCTCAGATTATCTCAATTATGTCGAAATTGTATGACTAAACTAAATTTTAAAATTTGCTTGTTCATTTGTAAATATTAGGTTAGATTTATGTTTTATTTCTTTGATTTAGTTTGATTCGTTCTAAACACCAAAACCAAAATCATCCCTTTTTGTTTGCATATTAACTTAGCGTAATTCATAGGTTTCTGTTATTGTAATTATTTTATTTTTAAAATTTTTCCAAATTAATGAGGTTAATCTTATATGTGAATATAATTTGATAAAGCTTAATGTATTCTGCTTAGAATAACCACGTATTATAAATTTGGATTTTATTTTTATTCTAATAATATGTTATAAGTTTGTTTTGTTAAGTTTTGATGTTGTATCTTATTTATGTCCTTAAAAGGGACATTATGTGTTTATGCATTGATGATGTTATTTTCATATGAGTGAAATTATTAGGACATAATTGTTTCTTTTAGAAGTGTTGTAATTAATAAACTAGATTAGCAAATTAACTTTCCTCGTGGAATCAACTCTTATTTGCTATATACTACATTGTTTAATAAATTGAAATTAAATAAGGATTTAATTTTTTACGCTTAATGACATGTATCACCAATAGTGAGAACTAATATATTTTGAACTAAAGATTATTGAACTTCAATTATTGATGTTGTTGTGGATTCCATCTTCTATAATCGTTGGGTTGAAAAATTAAGGCATCAGGTTGTTAGTTTATGCCCTACAGCCAATTGCTTTGGTTGTAGTTTAGTGACAAATTATTTAAAGGCATTATTTATCTTGTACATGTTTAGATGTATATGATAAAGT
>JANQAP020000040.1:804951-836682 GCA_026874005.2 Erythroxylum coriaceum | reverse complement strand
ACCTCTCTCCGCTCTTTTGGCCATAACTTTTTCTTCCGACCTCCGATTGACCTGATTTTCGAAGCGTTAGTTTTCTACGACATTTTTCTACCTCTCCATACAAATTTATAATTTTTGATATTATTTTTGAAATTATGGATTAAATCAAAGTGAAAGGATCGGAGGTAAGTGAAATGAGTTTGTTTGTTTTTTTAAATTTGACCTGGTGGGAAATTCCTCCCTTGTGGGATGCGCGTCCAGATGTCACGTAGGACGTTGGACACGTGACTCGCCAGGGTGGGGTTCCAACATCTGAAGGTAGTAACTTATGGAAGTACACTTAACAAGGAAATGAAATGACTCTAGATGGAGTCATATGGCTCAATCGTCACTTTAGCTCAAATGAAAACTCATTATGCATCTCTACACCTTATTGTTCAAACGTTGATTTTGACTAGGCTTATGTAACCAACTACTTTTCATCACTCTATATGGTTCACTTTCTACTTAAGTAGCCTAATCTGAGTTCAAGCATGCATTCAATCTAATTCCAACTAACATGACAGAATCTTATGGTAATATTTATCAGAGTAACTAAAATGTGGTTCCATTGCTAACACAAAGCATCATTGCTAACACAAAGCACCATTGTTGACACAAAGCACATACAATATGCCTAAACATGCATCCTATTTAACACAACGTAAAAAGAATGCAATTAAGAAAGTTGATGTCACCTCCCCACACTTAAAGATCACATTGTCCTCAATGTGACAAGTTAACCCCCAAGTGAATGAAAATGACATTAAACCAAATAAAAATGAAAACAACACAAACAAAAGAAATTGAAACAAACGAATGATATTAACCCAAACAGAAGATACTGAAGTCAAACCAAAATTAAAAAAATTAGAAATAAATAAAAGACATAACACACAAACAAATAATATGAAACCAAATACACATGAAATGAAATGCGCTTACACACAAGAAACAAAAAAATTTAAAAGTTTGAGGGATAAAAAAAGCTTATTTCGATGATGGTGGTGACGGTGATGGTGTAGGAGCTTCAAATTGTTCCTTCGACAAAAGTTGAGGAGCCTTCTATTTAAGCTGTGTTGCGCCTTGTGAACCTGCCACATTTGAGTGCCGAGTTCATTAAGTTAGGATGTCATCCTTTGTTGATTTGCGACTATTCGGTCAAGATTCGGTTGATATCGGTCAACCACCGTTAGTTCCCTTGGTTCCTCTGCTACTGCTTCCTCCTCTGGTTTTAGAGCTGCGTTAGATATGAAGGGTTGGTTTGCGACTGCACTGGCGCCCCTCTTGCTCCTTACTGCAATACGTGTCTGAGGATTGCGAAGTTCTATAGATTGGACCTCCGCAATCTCAAAGCGTCTCAAATAGACTATGTCAAACATGTCGTGGGGAGTAATATGCAAATTCTCTATATTAACATTATAAAATACACCCAAAGCAAAAACAATATGAGCCATCCCAAAAGACGTATTCTTTTATTAATCACACTCATTAGTGATCGAAAAATTCTATAAAGTGTGTTGATTTTAAGCTTTCTATCCATGCACCAAAAAAAGAAAAGTTCTTTAGCTGAGCATTTATTGATTTCCATTTTATTAAACACAGTCAGGCACATAACTTTATGTAACAGTAAATGCTCAGCACTTCGGATTAGAGAATTTGGTGCATTACGTGAATCAAACTGTTCTTCACCCATGAGAGTGTTCCAATAAGCATCGACATCAAAATCTGCATGACCATCTAAAATTTTTGCATTTGACAAATTAAACAATTCACGCATGATAGAATTAATCAAGTTTAAAAACATTTCCACCTAACCTAAACCAAAATAAATCCATTTTAGAGTTGTACCTAACTGTTGAAAAATTCTAAACTTAGGGTGGCATAAATAGGGACATCATACTGAACAAATCTATTCCACCCTATATTTGCAGCTAGTTATTCAAGTCGTGTCTAACTCCTATATTCTCTAACACTTTAAAATTCAAATACCTAGGAGTGACTAATGCTCTATTCCTAAAGTCACGAAAACGCTCACCTTCTTTTTTTAACTAAATCAGAAATAGGGCCCAATAGGTTGCCACTAAGTTAGGTTTTCCTTCGTCGAAAACTTGAAGATGCAGCTCGTCGAGCAGTTGCTTAACCCTCATTGTCTTTGGTGGAGCCATTATTAGAAGAAAATCTATAAAAAAAAGAGAGTGAAATTCATATTTTAGAGAGAGAAAATAAAATCCCACCCAAATCCTTGTGTTTTTTAATGATTAATACATGAAAAGAATGCAGGAATGTAAGATTAATGGAAAGGAATGAAGAAAATACCAAGAATCTAGATAAAAAATGAAGAGTTTTAGAGAGTGGGAGGAGAGAAAATCGTGTTCTAGTGAGAGAGGCAGTAAAAATTTGAAAGATGAATCAGAGAAGAAAAAGGGGGAAACTTTAAGTTTCCTCCTGGATAGGATTCCCACGAGTGTGGGATTCCTCTCCAAAAACTCTCTGGAGAGGATTTCCACATCTGTGGGAATCTCCAGATTTTCCACGAGCGTGGGATTCCTTTCCAGAAACTTTTTGGAGAGGTTTCCCACGTCCGTAGGAATCACCACAATGTTTTCTCTCTAGAAACTTTCTGGAGAAATTTCCCACGTTTGTAGGAATCACCACAATTCCCACGAATGTGGGAATTAGTGATCGTCACAATTTCAAACCTTCTTCCAAGCTTATATGATCCCAAAACCTACAAACACATCATATCATCAACAAGAAATTTGAAAAGAAAAAAATTGAAATCCAAACACAATCAATACAAACATCAATCAAATCCAATTCAAACATGATTATAACTAAAGAATTCAAATGAACCATTAATTGAACAAAAACAAACAAAGGCTAGTTGACTCCTATGGGTTGCCTCCCATGCAGCACTTCTGTTACCATTGATAGCTCAACTTTCCTTCTTACTCATGGCGGTTTAAATGATCGGAATGATAGTGGTGCATAAACTGATCTCAAACTTTATACAGGGGCTACCTTATTCTGGGCTCCACCTTTATTATTGTTTTCCTTTCTTCGCCTTCTCCTATGTGTTCATTTCTTCCTGAATGCATTTTCGGGGTCCTTAATATTTTCCCATCCTCTTTGGAGTTCAAGTTCCTTGATGTCCGTCGAGGGTACAGGAAGACAATAATTCTTCTTTGACACCTTGAATGTTAATTGCTCCTTCCCTACTTTCAGTATTAACTCGCCCCCGTCAACATCAATAATCGCACGAACAGTAGCTAAAAACGGTCACCCAAGAACCATCAGTGTTTTCTCATCTTCACTAATATCTAATATGTAAAAATCTACGGGAACGAAAAATTTATCAATTTGTAGCTACACATTCTTAATGATCCCCTTTGGTAAATGCACTATGCTGTCAGTCGTTTTCACTAATGTCTTAGTTAGCTCTGGCTCTTCTAGACCTAACTTCTGGCTGAATGAGTACGGCATCATGTTGATACCTACTCCTAAATCTGTAAATGCTCGATCTATCTTAACTCCATTTATACTACACAGAAAGAAAAAGTCTCCTAGGTCGTCTTTCTTCTGTGTTACATGCGGACTTTCTCCTGATATGTGATTGATAACCTCTTCTTTCAATGACCCCTTTAACATGAGCTTTGTCTAGAGTTGATTTGTTATGTTTTTCAACTCGCTTAACTCCCCTTCCTTAGAATTCTGAGCTACTTCACTTGAAGATGGCTTCCACTGAGCAAAATTTTGATGTAGAAGTCCAAGCTGAAGTTCCTTAATCGGTTCGCTTACTAGTCCACTAGGAAGGACTTCTAACACTATTTGTTCTTCTTGCTTGTTTCCATCTTTCTCCCTATGTTTGTTTTCTTTTTTCTCTATCCGAGTAATGGCCATGATTCTTTCCTTCAAATTCACCTCAGTGTTGCTTGGTAGACTATCTACTTTGTGAAGATAAAACGTTAGCTAGTTGACTTACCTGAACTTCCAGATTGTGGATGGATAATGCATAATTCTTCAAAATTTGATCGAATTTTGCTTCCATCCTCTTCTGATTTTCCTCCTAGCTTGTATGCATCCTTTTATGGTTCTCTTCTTTTTCTGCCAATTTAGACCCCAAAACCTCCATCATCTTATCCATTTTGCTTTCCAATGCTCCGATTCGTTAGAATCTTGGTAGTCCTTGTGGTTTTTGTTAGCCACCTGCATTATTGTTACTCTAAGAAAAGTTTGGGTGGTTTTTCCTACCCAGATTATATGTATTTGAATATGGGTTATTACCTCACTGTAGCTGGCCTAAATAGCTTACCTGTTCGATTCCGCTAACTCTTAATAGGAAACATTCCGTTGAGCTATGATTGTTCTCCCTACACAGATCATATTGTGCTTGCATTGTCTTAACTACTAAGGTGGACACTCCTTGCATGTTGTTTAGCTGCTTCGTCAAAGCCATTATTTAAGCCTGCAAGGTAGTAACTGAGTCAATAGGTATCATAACTTTTTTGTTTCTGTCCTTGTCTACTCCTCTCGCTCGACCACATGCAGCTATTGCTTGCTAGCTCCTCCAATAAATCATGAGCTGCTTCCACCATCTTCCTCATTAGTGAACCTCCAGCTGCTGCATCAATTGTGCCCTGGGATTCACTCCATTATGAAATGTTTGAAGCAGAAATTCCTTCGGGAGGTTATGATGGGGACAATTTCTTTGATGTTCTTTAAATCTCTCCCAAGCTTCGTAGAGAGATTCTCCGTCACCCTGCTAAAAATTTGTTATCTCCTTGATAATCTTTGTCGTCTTTGTTAACGAAAAATATTTGGCGAGGAATGTTTGGGCGAGCTGCTCCCAAGTCGTGATCTAGCCTGGATTCAAAGAATAGTACCATGCTTTAGCCCGATCCTTCAACGTGAATGAAAATAATCACAGCTTCATCGCATCTTCAGACATTCCGTTGAATCTGAATGTGTCACAGATCTCCAAACAATTTATGATGTGGGCATTCAGATCCTCATTGGATAGCCCGTAAAACTACACATTGCTTTAGAGAATGTTGAGTAGTGCCAACTTTATCTCAAAATTATTTGCTTAGACTACTGATCTCGCCACTCCTTAAGGACTTAACCCTGGCCTCATGAAATACATTAATGTTCGCTCTGGTCCTCCTTGCTCTCCTTCTTTAGCCATATCTTGATTTGAAAAATTTAGACTTTTCCCCTTCTTATTTCTCTTTTGTGCTTCTTAATGTTGGGGAATTTGTCTTCAATAACTTCTTTCATCCTTCGTGTGCTCCTTGCGTTCATACACCTGCAAATACACAAAGAAAAGTGTGAAAAACTCTTAAATCAAAGTAATCTAAATTAGAAATGATGCTCAACAATCAATCCCTAACAACGACACCAAAAACTTGTTGAAAGTAAAATCTATCTATTTATTTTACGCTAAAAAATTGCAAGTGAACAGATCGTGACTTGTAGTTAAAAAGAGAAGATATCGATCCCACAGGGATTGATGCCTAGACACTGCTTAATTTAGACACAAATTTGTTTAAGAAACTAAATTATGAAATGAATAATCTGAAAAATTAAATTAAAATTAAAAGACTAATGTAAACAATGGACAATACCGCAATTGCAGAAAATCTAAATTCAAGAATCTAAATGCTAAAGATTACTTCTTCCTTATTTTGTCTCCCTCCTATTTTATTAATTGAATTGTGTCTCACCCTATATTTTCGAATGTAATAATTACCCTCTCTCAAGGTTTAACTATTTATCCCTAATCGCATTAATGGGAATCGATTGAACGATCTTTCAACTTACCCAATGACTTTACCAATTCAATTAGTTATTAAACTATCCTATGGGTGATCAATTGACTAATTGAGATCTCTCTTCTAACTATTCAATTAACATGATCATTACTAGTCTATAGGTTGCCAACTCTTGTTGTACAATCCTACACAAATTTCATCTCACTCACTCTCTCCATTTATTGTAAGATGACATTAAGAACAACAATCAACAACGACAATTGTATTCAATTCAATAAGATAAAAATTTTGACAAAATAATTCGAAAGTAATCCCTAAAATGAAATCAGTCTAACATGGTCTCCATAACATCATCAACAATCAAATAAACCATTTTTACAAAGAATAGGAGAGATTAGAATGACTAAAAATTGAATAGAAAGATTCCTTCTCTTCTTTGCCAAAATTTGGAATTTTGGTGTTAATGTGCTATTTTGCCTAATCTTGATGATGATCCTTGTCTTCAATCCTTCCTCAATGCTCCCAACATGTGTTCTTCACTCAAGGATGGTGTTTTTATAGGTGGGTGTCATCTTTCTTTAAGATGGAGGCTTAATGATATTTTTATAGTTCAAAAACCCTAGGTTTAATAAAGTCTCACAGATTGCCTCGTATTACAATTTCTACGTCTGTGGGAATTTGCATGATTCTCACGAACATGGAAATTACATACAGCTGCACTCCTTATTTCTTCTACAATTCCCACGTCCTTGGAAATTTGCATGATTCCCACGAACATAGGAATTTGCATGATTCCCTCATAGATGCACTCTTCTTGTCTTCTCTTCTTTGATCTTTTGTTCAACCTCCAAGTTGCTCCCTCTTCTTTCCTACATAAAAATAGTCAATTCTTACTCTCAATTAGCATCAAACACACAAGAACAACAATGGAAATCAAACTTAATAAAAACATACAAAATGAATCCTAAACTAGGACAATAAACAACAATTATATAAGAAAACACATGTCAATTACCTATAAAAATATATCTTAATGCACACCTATCAAGGATATGATTGAAGTAGATTATGTTCTCGAGGTTAAGATCTCGAGGGATCATTTTAAAAGATTTATGAGTTTGTCTAAAGAAATCTATATTAATAGAATCTTGGAACGTTTCCATATGCATAACTACAAACCTATTGACACTCCAATAGAGAAGGGCTTATACCTAAGTATGGATCAATGTCCTAAAATAGAAGAAGAAAAACAACAAATGGCTAAAGTGCCATATGCAAGGGTTGTTAATACCCTAATATACACCATAGTGTGTACTCGACTCGATATATGCTTTACAATTGGGATGGTTAGTAGATATCAAAGTAATCCTCGACCTGCGCATTGGGTAGTAGTCAAAGGATACTTAGATATCTAAGAGGAACCACTAACATGGCTTTATGCTATCAAGGTGGGAGCCTCAATTTGGTTGGATATAGGGATGCTGATGGATCTATTGATAGAGATGAGTGGAAGTCCACATTAGGATATGCTTTTATTCTTAGAGCAAGAGCTATTTCTTGGTGTAGCAAGAAACAACAGTGCATGTTACTGTCCATAACAGAGTCTGAATATGTTGCATGTACCTCGGAGGTGTAAGAGGTAATATGGTTAAGGAGATTTTTTAGGAGCCTTAACATTACCAAGCATCTTCGTGAGTCCACAGTTATCTATTATGATAACACAGCTGCAATTTCCTATGTAGAGGACCCAAAGTATCATGGAAAGACAAAGCACATAGATACTCACTACCACTTAATCCGTGATATCATTACATAAGGACATGTGGTCCTAAACCATGTCTCTATGAGAGATGTGATACCTGATCCTTTTATGAAACCCCTTGTTAGAGATTCTTTTCAAAAGCACATTAGGGGTTTAGGTTTGTTGAGGATTTGATGTATTTGTACATTTACTTATGCATTAATGAAATATGTTTTTCATTTTAATCTTATGTGAATTTGCATAATAAATTAAAGATTAATTGAAAATGGCACATATCTAAAAATTGTCGCCAGGCTTGATGTTGCTCTCTTATATAAGAACATCACCCCAATGCTATGTTAGCTTAAGTCAGTCAGTTTCTAGAGTGACTGGACCGTATTCTATATGGTGTTATTTAGAGCGTGACAAACCCTTAGTGAGAGCTCCACCTTAGCATGCACTTCATACAATATGTGCTTGAGACGACCGAATAAAGGAGTGATGAATATGTCCCTTCTTTATCACTGTGTGAGCCTTGTGGACATCTAGTCCACCTCTATACCCTTTGGAACTTTGACCTATTTCATAAAGTTGAGAATTGGTGTTACTAATTTAGTGTATTATCTAAGGGCCAAGAATGATGCAGTCTAGCAGAGTATGACTAGGAAACTAGCCAAGAGTTCATGAATTGAATTGAGTGTCTAAGAAAAAAACATTTTGATATCACACAAGCTATTTGTAACGCATTGCCTGGGCGCTTAGAAAGACATTTGTTGTCGATAGGCATGAGTTGTTTATATGGTAACCATGAGTACAAATACATTGTGGGATTTTGCATAACTCTTTGCGAAAAGAGGGATCAAAGATGCAACATCTAGTGTGATTAGATATGATTTGGGGAATAATGAGATCTTGAGTGATGTTATGTTAGTTGGATGGTGACTTAATGTAACGATCCTCGCCGGTACCTTTTTTATATGATCGTACACTTCACTTCCTGTATGATAGCGAGAATGAATATTTAAGGTTGAGAAATACAACTTGAGTTGCTATGAACAAAACATTTGTTGCTGCAAATAGGCATGTATTGTTCTTTCTAAACCATGTGTTGCTAATGGAACGTATGTTGTTCTCAATGTGTATAAGTGGGAGATGAAGAAAAATAATATGTCCACATTGGCACAAGTAAACCAAAGTGGACAAGTAAGCTTGGTCTTACAAGAAAGACAAAGCTAACAAGTAATTGGTTACTTGTGGCAATATCTAACCCTTTTTTCTCTACTTAAGTTGTAAAAAGAGAGTGTGAATGAAAAAGCTTCTCCCTCCCATACTTAAGACTCTCCCAAAAACATTGCCTTCTCCCTCATATTCTTATAAGACTATCCCAAAAACATTGACTTCTCCCTCATATTCTTATCTCATAGAGCTACCATCTGATAAGTGTAAATTGCATCGTGTTTTAGGGCATACTTTGATAGGTGTTTAGCTGTTAATTCGATCATTTAGTATGTATTTAGGTTAGAATTGTGTTAGTTTGGTAATTATTTGTGTTTTAAGTGTTTTACGGGTTAGTACAAGCTTTTGAGCTTAAATATTATGTTTTTGAGGTATTTTAATGTGTTTGCTAGTATTTCAGGGTCAATATCGAAGGATAGAGGAGTTTAGGAAGACATTCGAGATGAAACAATGGCCCACGATTGTGAAAAAAGGCTTAAATGTGGGCCACGATTGTGGCCTGCGTCAGTTAGACATGCAGTAGCTTAAGAACTTCACATTTTGAGGGACTTTTTGGACCTTTCAGACCCCGGAAAGATCTTAAGGTTACCTAAAATATAAAACACTATTTAAAAAATATTAAGAAGAGCACAAAGGAGCTTCTGCATCAACCACACTTTAAACCCTAAAGAGAGAATACTGAGAGAGAGAAAGAAGAAGAAGCAAAAGGAAGAAGGAAGAGGAAGACGGGGAAGACGAAGCTGACTTAATGCACTTCTCATATAGGTTTCCCGAAATTGCTATCTTTCGTCGTCTATTCTAAGTCATTATTTCCTTTTTATGTATAGAATTGAGATGGATGGTATGATGATAAGATTTGGAATATTGATGATGTTCTAAACTCTCCTTTTGGATTTTATTTTGATTTAATGATAATTTAATTGAATGTGTTTATTGGATGAATGTCGTGATTTGATTGCGTTCTTGTATAATTCGGTAATAAACTGAGAGGGGGAACTGAATGAAAAATGATTAAGTCAGAATAATGAGAGTTAGGAGATTTAGCAGAAACTATGTCAAATCATATTAGTAATTGTTTGGAGACAGATCCGGTGTGATGTTTTGATAGTTTATTAGAGTGCTTCAGATCTAATTAGGAGTTTTGGATAATTTATGTATTGAGAGATTGCAAATTCCATAATTTGATTAGGGTTTAATGGTTATAACTCGAGAGAGAGTAATCAGCCCTAGGATAGTCTAGAACTAACACTTTATTGACACATATTTGGATAGATTAGCATTAATGATAAGTAAAATCCCCTTTCTTATAAATTGGTAAGTTCCTTAGGTTGATTTCTATTGTGGTTGCATATTGCTCACTTGTTAATACTTTTGTGTTTAATTTCTGATTTGATTGGTTAAACTCAATTATTGTAATTAATTTCTGTTGCATCTTTTATTTTCAGTTTTATAGTCTTCTAGCCTTAGATTTTAGGATTAGATTAGTCTCCTTTCTTGTAAGATTGGCACCTTTAATACTATGCTACGAATCGTGTACTTGCGGATTATTGAGGGTTTATAAGATTAAAACCTACCCCTTAAGTTATTGGCGCTGTTGTTGAGGAGGTGTAGAATTAGTTTAATTCTTATAGTCTAAGGTGTTTCACTATCTTTTGTGATTGTGGTACTCAATCACAAGAAGGAAAAAAATAGTGTAGGAAGTTTGGGCAAAAAGTAAAAAATACATTAACTTGGACATCACAAGAGAATGATGAAGAATCCAGAAAATTAGATATCAAGAAGAAATAAAAAGAATGATTGTGGAGGATATATATTATAGAGAACAAAAGACTCTTGCGGATTTCAATGAGACCCAATTTAGTTAGGGAAATCATCATCCTCATATGATAGGTACACTTACCACTGAGATTTCTATTGGTCTAACAATGTAAGTACTCATATGGGACATCAAGACCTATTAGGATTTTAGCAATATGAGTCTAGTTCATGAGATTCCAAATTGGACAAAATCATGGATAAGCTAACAGACATGGAAGAGACCCAGAAGAGATTGGATGAGCAATTTGATCAAGTAATAAAAAATCATGCCTCTTTTATTCACAACTTAAAGATTCAAGTGAGAAAGCTTTCCTATGAATTTTGTAAAAGAAGTGTGGAAAACTCTCTAAGCAATATGAAATTACATCAACGAGACCAATATAAGGCTATGATACTTAGAAATAGGGAAGAGCAAGAAAACTAGTGGAAAATTAAGTTGAACCCTATCTTGTAGAAGACAGTGAGATGAAGAAAGAGGATGAAGAAAAGAATGACAACTCTCCTTATTATTCCCTAGATCTTGGTATACCATACTTGAACATCTAAAAAACTTAGGTAGATGTCCATGAAGAGAACCTCATCATTTGGATTAGTGATGACCAAGTGATATTCAACATGAATGATGTATTAAAGAATCCGGAGGAGGGAGACTCATTGAAAAAAATTGATGTGCTCAAATCTTTGAAGGAACGAGAGGATGAAGAATAGTTGACAACAAACACCAAGTTTGAAGAAGCTATGGAAGTCTCTGTTGAAGAAGCTAAAGAACAATGAGGAAGACCTAAAAAGAGAACAACTCACCCTCTCTTACCAAGTAAACTGCTGGATTCAATGGAAGATTCAGGGAGTTTTATTATTCCCTGTTTTATTAACAATTCGCTCAAAAAAAGGACATTATTGAGCTTAATTAGTTTTCATAATTTTATCAATATTGTCCTTCTGATCAATTTGAAATTTTTAGCATACTTACAGCCTACAAAAATGATGTTGAATGAAAGGAGTGGAAGAAAGTCGCTAAAAATTGATCCCGAGTGAGTTTCTAATGATACAAGGTCAAGTTAATGACTATAAATTAGCAGGTTCAATAGTTAGATTTAAATTATTGTGTTTAGTTATATTTGTTTTGAATTTTAAATAAAAATTTAATGATTTGAAATGATATGGGATTACTAATGCTCTTACTCTCTTTAAGCAATTCTAAGATAAGACAATAATCTCGAGCGTGAAGCAGATTTGGTCTCAACACCTCACCATCATCACCTCCATCATCATAAGGTTTAATTTCTAAACCTTTTCTTTTAAATTTAGTTTTTATTTTTTGTTTTATTTTATGTTATTTCCTTCTGTATGTATTTGTCTATCTTCTTATCATATTGAGGAAAATGTATTATTCAAGTGTGGTGAGGGTTGTGTGTTTTGCTTTGAGTGTGAATTTTGAATATTGTTATGTTAGTGTGTTTAGGTTGCATATTATGAATTGTATAAATGTATCGATGGCTTAGATGGAACAAAATCGATTTAATTTTAAACATAATCTATTAGGTTGTGAAGAGTCATTAGCTCACGAAATTAATGATTTGGGTTCTTTGGCTAAAATATTTGTTAAATAGGATTCAATGTTAGTTTATCACCATATAAGTTGTCACATTCATTCATAATTTTAGGTATTTCGACTAAGTAGCTTTTCTAGTATTTTTTCATGAAAACGAGTAGCTAAAGCAATAAGGTAGGCATTAAAAAAGAGAAAAATGTTTGTAAATTTTAAATAAAAAATTATTTCGCTGGCCTTCGAGTTATGAATAGAATTAGTAGCTAGTTGAGAACGTGATGTAGTAGAGTAACCAAAACAATACGCACCATAAATGTGTGCCTTCGTGTCAAAATGCTATAATGACATTCCAACCAAGTAATTTATGAAAAACATGATTTAGTTGAGTAACTGGATCGACATTCATCACCAATATTTGCCTTTGTGTAAAAAGACTAGGTCCATGTTTACAAAAAGTAACAAAAAAGAATGTTTTCTAATAAAAACCTACCAAACTTGTAAGTAGCTTAACTTTTCATGAAAACCTACTTAGGTTTAGTTACAAAGTTTGATTGACCAAATAATTATTAATGTGTGTGTACAATTAAAAGGGGTGAATAAACTTGACATCTAAGTTTTGATTAATATATATATTTAGTCCAGAGTTCCTAGATGCAGATTTAGCATGTTAATAATTTGGAACAACTTGAATGATTGTGTTTAGAATTAAATTTGTTTCATGAAGTTGAAGCCATTGCCTTATTATTGCAGTGTGTGCTTTATGTTTTTTGTGTTGTTTGTTATTTTGTTTGATTGAGGACAAGCAAACTTTTAAATGTGGGGATGTTGATATGTGTAAATTGCATCATGTTTTAGGACATAGTTTGATAGATGTTTAGTCGTTAGTTCATTCATTTAGTATGTGTTTAGGTTAGAATTGTTTTAGTTTGTTAATTATTTGTGTTTTAAGTGTTTTATTAGTTAGTACAAACTTTTGAGCTTAAATATTATGTTTTTTAGGTACTTTGATGTGTTTGCTAGTGTTTCAGGGTCAATATTGAAGAATAGAGGAGTTCCAGAAGACATTAGGGCTGAAACAACAGCCCACGATCATGACAGAAGGCTCAGATGTGGGCCGCAGTCATGGCCTGTGTCAGATAGACGTGCAGTCACTAACGAACTTTAAATTTTTAGGGATTTTTTGAACCTTTCAGACCCCGGAAAGACCTTAGGTTTACCCAATACATAAAAGACTATTTAAAGAACATTAAGAAACGGAGCTTTTGCATTAGCCACACTTTAAACCCTAAAGAGAGAATAATGAGAGAGACAAAGAAGAAGAAGGAAAAGAAAGAAGAAGCTGACTCAACGTACTTCCTAGATCAGAAGGTTTCCCAATGTCGCTACCTTCCGTCATCTATTCTAAGTCATTATTTCCTTTTCGTTTCGATTTTATTTATGTATAAAATTGAGATGAATAGTATGATAATAGGATTTGGAATATTGATGATGTTCTAAACTCTCCTTCAAGATTTTATTTTGATTTAATGATAATTTAGTTAATTGTGTTTATTGTCGTGATTTGATTGCGTTCTTGCATAATTCGATAATAAACTGAGCGGATGAACTAAATAAAAAATGATTAAATCATATTAATGAGAGTTAGGTAATTTAATAGAAATCGTGTAAAATCATATTGGTAATTGTGCGAAGAGAGATCCGTGTGATGTTCCGATAGTTTATCAGAGTGCTTAAGATCTAATTAGGGTTTTGGATAATTTGTGAATTGAGAGACTGCAAATTCCATAATCTAATTAGGGTTTATAACTTAAGGTATAATGGTTATAACTCGAGAGAGAGTAATCAGTCCTAGGATAGTCTAGAACCGACACTCCATTGACACATAATTGGCTGGGTTAGCATTAATGATAAGTAAAATCCCCTTTCTCATAAATTGGTAAATTCCTTAGGATGATTTCTATTGTGGTTGCATATTGCTCACTTGTTAATACTTTTATGTTTAATTTTTGATTTGATTGGTTAAACTCAATTCTCGTAATTAATTTCTATTGTATATTTTATTTTCAGTTTTATAGTTTTTTTGCCCTTAGATTTTAGGATTGGATTACTCTCCTTCATCGTGGGATCGACACCTTTAATACTACGCTACGAACCGTGTGCTTGTGGAATATTGAGGGCTTATAAGATTAAAACTTACCTCGATTAGCATCCATAAGACTTGGGATTTGGGGTGTTAATTAGAGTGAGTAACTCCAGTAGCTGCTCACAACATCTAGAAAGGGAAAATTTGAGCTACATTGGAGCCATTAGAGCAGAAGTTAGACTTGTAAAGAAAGAACATAAAGAAAGGGAATTGTCATATTAGAGAGGTAAGGTCTCACCAAACCATCCAACAATCTTAAAAATTTTAACATAAATTATTAGGTGGGTTGTGAATTTTGATAGTATCCTTCCAACAATATAAAAACTTTTAACACAAATTATTAGGTGGCATGTGAATTTTGATTGTATTTATATAAATAGTGTCTCCTGTAATAACATATAATTGTATGATAATTTGTATTAAGATTATTTTCCTTTAGAGTTTTAATATTATAATCTTTTTAAATATTGAAAATTAATTTTTAAAATAAGCAAAAATTTAGAAAATTATTTCTCTTTTACCTTTCTGATATACGTTCGCTTGTGCCTTTGGTTTTGACCAAGAAAATTATACTTTCTTGTTGTATTCATAATGTTATTTAACTTATTGATTATCTTTTTTACTATTACATATTTTGTGAATCCAAGAAGGATGTTATGTTATGGTAAAATTTTTTAATCATGAGAATAAAGTTAGGCCAAGTTGTAAAGAAAAAGAAGGGGACAATAAATTCATGGATTCTTCAAGAACTAGAAACATACAAGTCAATATAATATAAAATAATGAATCTATTTTAATTATTTTGAGTCAAAAATAGAAAAAAACTATAAAGATTTAACCAACGATGCAAGGATGGTTCATATTAAGAAGTAAAGTTAAGTGATTATACCCATTACGAGTCACTAGAAACCACTAAGTGAAGGTGGAGTTTTAGAGAGTGAGATTATCAGTGGCTATCTAATTAATACCTACATCTAGAGGACCAAACTTGCATTTCAAATACAAGTACAAGATCCTTTTCATTTTAAACTGAGTCTCTAAATCATCCATTTGATAAATGAATTCTCTTTTGCTTCAAAACTTCCAAATCTTATTTCTGGATTGTATTTTATGCATTTAAATAATTAAATATAGGATAAAAATGATGTCTTGTAAAATATCTCCTTAATTTTGTTTCTTTAAAAGAAAATTTTTAATTTTAGAAAAAACTCTCTCTTTTCCAGTGTAAAGAACCCTTAACCTTATAGCTAGTTTTGGGGATTTTGAAATCCAATATTATCGTTAGTGAATCTTGACTTATCAAGACATTTAATTCAATGTAGTATATATGTGATGCGACATACATATTAATATGTTATGCATTTTAATCAAATTCTTTTCTTAATATTATCTGGTTAATAAAAATGTGGTCGTTTCTTCTCTCTGATCAACTTCTCTTCTCCTTCATCTTCAATGTCCCCTAAATTAACCCTCTCAAGTGCCCTGGTTAGAGGGTTATGGTAATATTAGGAACCACTAATGATATGATAGAGCAGACCTCTATGAGAGCTCCAAGATATAAAAAGAAGACTATAGCTAAGACCCTAATTATGTTAGCAGAGACATAAGTCCTTTCTTTTGAATGAGTGTCAACCCTCAAGGCCTATTTCTTAGGGATCTAAGCTGACTAATCCTCCCTGTATAACTTATAACTCAAATAGGATCATAGGTACAATACTTTCCGATTCACAGAATCCTTATACAAAGGCAAGTGTAGAGCATACTTGTGTCTCTATATGACAGAAGTAAATTTATCGAAGACTCAAGCTTTAAGAGGAGAGAGAAAGATTTTAGAGAGAAGTCACAGGAAACACAGAACTTTTATTGATAAAACTAGCTTGAATTTAAACTTACGAAAACTTGGTTACAATAAAGAAGGACCTTTGCTTGTATAGGCAAAGGAGATTATAAAAAATAAACATCTCTAGATAAGATCAAAGTCACTTCACACCTTAAATGGACAAGAACTACATCACATAAGCTATTCTAGATAAGAACGATGTCACATCATATAGTAAATGGATAAGAATGATGTCTCATCACAAAAAACACCTAAACATAAATAAAAACAATTAAGTATAGGGACCATAATAATAATAGGAATCCTAGTCATCATCTTCATCTAATAGGTTCTTGCCATGACTGCAGATTCGACAGGGAAGCCACTCCACTTGTGCTGTCTGTACCATTACTTGTTGTTCTCTGTCTCTTAGCGGCACTTACTTCCTCTGTGCGTCACTTTTCCAAAAATTTATTTAGATCCTCTTCATCGATGATAGAAATATCATCATCTGGATCTTGGACATCTTGGAACAAGGAGGCTTGAGTTTGAGACGGTGGTCCCGTAATGTCAAACCTCAAGTCTATTGAGCTTTCTAGAATGTCAAAGTCTAACATTTGAAGTTCTCTAGGAACAAATTCTCCTAGGTAAGGTCCAATAGTAGTAGAGATAATTGTGATGCTATTTAGGAAAATTGTTTAGATCTTTAAGAAAACACCTAAGACTTTTAAAGACATTTTCCTTATAAAAGGTCGTTGGATCAAAGTATGCTAAAAATATGCCTAATTCTCAAAGTAAGTAGATCCATCATGTGTTGTGCTCAATGGTCGATGAAGAATAAAGAAGCATTGGGTGGATTGCTTCTTTAATGGAGTCTCCCATAACTTGAGATCCTTAATAACTTGTGAAAATCATGTCCTCCATCTTATTAGTGGTTGGTACTACTCAAAGAAAGTCCAAAAGAGAGAACTTTTATTTTCTCTATCACATAAATATTGATTTAATCATAACGGAGGAAAAGAGATAACATATATATAGAGAGTAGATATTGACCATAAGTACTACAATGCATTCTCTGAAAGCGGGCCATTGATAAAAAACACAGTGAGATATAGTTCCTGAATGTTAAACAAAGAAGGAAAACAATGTAATTTTGCTTGGTTGAGAAAGAAGTGGAGGTAATAGAAAGGCTTATCTAAGCAAGAGAAGTTATCTCATCAATGGTAGTGGGTGCGCTAGCAACGAGAGTAAAGAATTTTTTTATTTTTGCAGTGCTGGGTAGGTCATCCATTAAAAGAATAAGAGGAATATTTTTGGAAGGAGTGATAAGGTTGATATGCTTTTAAGGCTGAGAGAGGAAATCATTTAGGATATTTTGTGGCCTTTGATGTGGTGAACTGTGAATTTATAGTGAGAGAATCAATATTTCTAACGAAGCAATTGGCTCTTTGACATAAGTTTTTTGTTTGGATCTAGTATCTTTAGAAAGCATGTATTATCCATTTCTACTATAAAGAGATAAGGGTTAGTGGAAACTGAACTTTTCTATATCTTTTTTGGCTACCATAATCTCTTTGTAGATTGCATGATAATGCCCTTCTAAGGGTTTAAATTATCTGCTAGCATTTTCATATTAAAACCTTGTCCTTCTATCTCCTAGGTTAAGATTGCTCCCTAGAAATCTTCATTAGCACGAATCTGTAAGATTAATTTTTCCTTGTTAGGAATATTTAGTGGAGGTAGATGCTAACTAATCTTCTTTAATTACTTAAATACCTTTGTTTGGTCAGGACCTTATAGTGGTGGCTTTTTCGTTAATAACTTTGATAATTGGCTGATATGTTCTAACAAATGAGGGATAAAATCTATAAAATAATTCACGATTTTTGGAAAATGTTGTATCTATTTAATAGTAAGGTTTGTATCAGGAAGTTAATAGTCCACTAGCTATATTTAGGTTGGGATGCTAAAAACTATCATGAAACTTCATGCCAAAAAATTCTATATGATCTGAACCAATTTGGCTTTGCAAGCTGAGAGCATGATCCTATACTTCTTTTTAAGTTCCAAAAATTTTCGTAATAGGGCCTGATGTTCTTGTTGAATTTATGAATAAAGTAGAATATCATCAATGTAAATTAAATCACTTGATAAGATACTACCATAAGTCCTTGTTATGGCTTTTTGAAACAATGGTGGGGTGAATTTTAGGCCAAATGGCATAACTGTCCATTGCTACTGCACATTAAGAATGTAGAATGTTCTTTTATGTTAATCCTTTGGGTCAATACCCAACTGCCGAAGTCCAGCTTTAAAATCAAACTTTGAGAATATTTTGACCTCTTTCAAAAATAACACCTACGTATTTATCTTGGTCAGAGGAAATTTTTCATCTTAAAGAAAATGATTTAGAGGCTTGTAATTAATAACTAACATCTTTTTTCCACTATTCTTTTCTGTTATTTTTTCCACATAAAAAGCTTGACATACCCAATCTAATTTGATTGACTCAATCAGTCCTTATTTTAGAAGTATAGCACATTCTTCTTATACCATTTTTAAGTCATCTAGATTCGTTCTTAGATGAATGGCCTTTATTGGATTAATGTCCTCCTTCTTTTTAAATGATAATTGGACATAAAAGTCATAGTTTTGCCATAATGGATATAGATGATTAAATTGCTCATGGCTTTTCGAACAATATTGTAAATTTTGGTCTCTGATATCGTCATATCTGGTAGGAATACCTTGTAGCTTAAAGATGTTGCGAACTTTAATGTACTCATGAAAATCTTATTTGTAACCAATCTCTTTTGTTAAGATCTGTAACTTTTCTACTTGAAAATAATCATCCATCCTAATAAGCATGTTAGGATGAGGAAGATTACTTCTTGATATTTTTTCCATACGATACAACTTGGGAATAAATTTATCCTAATCCTTCTTTTTATGATAAGTTCTATCTTAAAGGATTTGTCATCAGTTGTAGCAAAGTATTCTTCATAAGGTTTCCGTTCTTTTGTATGAAGAGCATATGGTTTCATTAAACTTATGTAAGAGCCTATATCCATGTAACCAATAGCTAGGATTGGTTTATGATAAGCAACTAGAGCTTGATATATGGACGTGTTACTACCGGCTTCCTAGGCTCTAGCTTGAAACAAGACTATTTCATCTTGTACATTGGTTCACCATCTTCTTCATTAAGAGAAGAGGTTTCACCATCAATAGATTCATGGTCAGGTAATATGAATAATTTGTTTTCATCTTCACTAAAATGTTCTTCAAAAAGAGATTTTATGTCCTTGTCATCTCTTATAAGCATCATAGCCTTAATGAACGGCAAGATTTTCATATTTTTTAAATTTTTTGGGCATCTTTTGGCATAATGAGATTTCATATATGTCTTACTGAAGAGAATTGATAGTTCTTTGTAATTCAGGCTGTAACTCATTAGGAAGGGAAGCAATGAATGTGTACCAAAGATTGAAATAATTTAAGCCACTGAGCCTATAATACTTTGAAGATATTCTTCAAAAATGCTTTTGCGAATCTTTTTTATTTATAGAACATCACTTTTTTACAAAGTAATCATGTCTGCTTTATCAATCAATAAGTTGGAAATCTCTAATGAACTTTTTATAAATCATTCCTATCAAGGAACTAGCTTCTGAAAATTGTAAGGCTTGCATGAGACTGTATTCACCAAGACTTTGGAACCATTCTCTCAAAGTTCCCATCATTCTGGAAACAAATTCTCTCATAATGTCTTTAAGAGACATATTATGTCTTTTTATTTGATGATCTATCTAGGCACTGAATTCATGCAGTCAATATCTCCATTTTGTTAATAGGACATCATCAAAAGTGAACCATAAACCTGAAGTAGGTTTGTAGATAGGAGGTACTTATGGTTTGATTAGTTCAGTCATTGACTCAACATCTTCAATCTCTAGCTTCAATTTTTGTGTGTGGTTAATAAAAGTATGGAAGAACCATCATCATTTGAGATATCTGAGTGAGATTTGCAAGCTGTTTTGAGTTTTCTATAAAAGAATCAGAGTCTTAGCTATCAATATGACTATCAAAGCTATCTGGTACTGTGTGAATTCCAGAGCTATCTAGAACTGGTTGAAGTGTAGCTATAAATTCTTGGTTGGGCATGGGTTCTTTTATCATGTCTAGGGAAGGTCTTTCTTTTAATGGAGAAGTTGGTAGTGTATTGATAAGTAAAGCAGTTGATGAAATTTCTTTTCTTAGCATGTTTGGCTTAGAAGGTTTTAATGGTTTTGCAAAGGTTTTTTCTGATCAATAGATAAGAAATTTTGAAGACTTTTCCATAGTCAATAGCATTAGGATAGGATGGAGTGTTATAGGTAGGTCTTACAGTTGGAAATGTCGAGGGGTATGATCATATATAGCTCTAGATTGTTTTTTTTCCACATCTGGCTTAGTTCTTTTGAATTCTTCTCGAACTTTTTGAAGTTCTCTTTCCTTTTTAGAGAACTTTAGTCCATAATAATTCTAGTCAATATATTTTCTCAAATAAAATTTAAGTTGGGCAATTTGATTAAGCAATCATTGATGTAATTGTTGTACTTAGAGATATATAACATCAAATTTTGAATTTAGTCTTTGTATCTATTAAGATAGACCATAAAGCTTTGAATCAATTATGTGGAGGACATTGTTTTATGCTATAACATTTTATATCTATTAATTTAGTCGATACCTGTGGATATTGAGTATGGCCTTACAAAAGCTCTAGGGTTTTATTATTATGGGCTTCCAAAGGTAGAAAATACTTCCTCATATGATCTCATCATCATACAAGGTAATGGTTTGGGGATCTCCTTAGGGATTGAAGAAATTATTGGCACAGAGCATCTTTGTTGGATCAAGTGTTCTTCTCCAATTACTTTTAGTAGTTCAAAGAGATTCTTTGTTCTAGGCTTAAAATTCCTCAAACTCAGCCAAACTCTTGAGCCATCATCTTTATCATGCTTGCGTTTGATTTTTCTTTTTGGCATGAAGATTTTGACTTTCTACTGGACCCTTCTCTCCATCGGGGATATAAACTTCGTCATCACTATCAGAATCGTCATCTATCTAACCTTGATAATTTGAATCACATATAGATGGATCTACATATGATAGATGCTAATTTCACTATATTTATACCTTATATTTGATGTATTTTTTTCTTGATATTTTATAATTTTATTGTATATTTGGCACTTAATTTTCTCCAAGTGTATTTATAGGTTATAATTGCCTTCGTAAACTAAAAAGAGAAGAATTTAGATGAAAACGAGACAAAAAATAAAGATATAAAGAAAACAAGGGATGCACGGTTGTGCTTATAATCGTGGAAGTCTCTTAGCCCATGCAAAATTGCAATTTTGGAGATTTTGGGTTATACATGGTCTAGTACATGCCTATGTATCAGGCTATGTATCTCCCAAAAACCCTACAATTTACTATAAAAAGATGTGATCAGAGGCAAAAAGGGAGAGTAAACTTTTGGAGATGATTCCATACACGGAGAACATCTAGAAGGGACGATATTATTCTAAAGAAGTGGAAAACACTAAGAAATCATCAAAAGATCCAATAGATTACAACATCTACCTCAAACTTGCAAAAGCATTTGATAGGAGATAAAGGGAGATTTAGAATAATGAACTCTTTGTTTTCTATTCTTTTTTTCTTTCAGTTTGTGTTTGATTTCATTTTCTATTATATGTAACTAAACATATTTAGTGTTTATGTGAGATGAACGCTAGTTTGTGCTATAAAATATCTTGATTCTTTTATCTAACATAATTGTTTTGATTGATCTATTGTGATTTAATTATGTGTTTAATATATGTTCTAGTAAATCTAGAATATTAGTACCTAATATGATTTCATAACATAAAGATTGAGAAATCTTGTGTATGGATGGATAGATCTACTATAATTGAATAAAGTTGATTGTAAACTAGAGATAGGTCGACATAAATCCTATAGATTTTGTTCAAACCTAATAGTGAAATTCACAAATCAGTAAAGCAATCTTAGTACCTTTAACTTGAATAATATTAGCTGATAATTCTAAGATTAGTTGTTAGTAGTCTCAAGTGAGTTATTAGCATATGATAGGAATTACCACAGTCCAATAGTCAATAAAAATTGCATAATAAAAGATTAATTATTTAAGGGTTTTAGAGGGATTCATAACCTAGACACTAACTCTTGATATAGATTGTTTCTTAAGTGACTTCTTTCATCACTATGTTTAATACTGCTGCCTACTTTATTTTAATTGTTTAAGTTTTAATTTTCTTTATTAAAATCTAAAATCAATCCTAAGGGTAGGTAATAGGAGAAAGGTAACAACTAGTAATCACTATCTTCGTAGGATCAACCTATACTTTTCGGTAGTAGCTACAACTACTTCGTGCACTTACGATAAAATTATATTGATATAAAAATAAAACTATCAAGTTTTTAGTGTTGTTACCAAGGATAATGATATTAGGAACACTTGGATGTTATTATTCTAGAGATTGTTTTTTATATTTTATATTTTTTTATTTTATTTTTAATATATTTTATTGTATCTTATTGTATTTATGGCTTGTTCATTTAATTATCTTTTGAAAATATTTATAGCTTATTGAGGTGTTTTGATGCATTTGTTAGTGAATGAAACCAAATAAATAAAGATTGAAGGAAGTTGGAGCATGCTTGGGCTAAAAGGCATGGTCACGATCATGATATCAGTGTCACGATCATGGCAGAATGTTTTTCCAGGTCATGATTATGACACCCTATATCACAATCGTGACAGAAGAAAATTTGGTAGTGTCATGATCATGATAGCCCCTATTATGGTCGTGACAGACACTTTCCAGAGATGACTAGTTTTGAATATTTTTGACATTTTAGGGCTATTTTTGGAACAAAATGACTTAGGTAAGCCATAAAATTAAACCAAAGATATTAAAAAAACAAAAAGAGACTAAAATAAGCAGCCTTTATTGTACTAAATTAAGAAAGAGTCAAGGAAGCTCAAGAGGGGAGAAAAGGAGCAACAACAGCAGTCCAATCGTTCAAGACTAGTCCAATAAAGTTCTTTCTATCTTTCTTTTTTTATTTACTTCTATATTGATGTATGTACTGGGATTGAGAATGTTGAACATATTGATGATGTTCTAATTTCATTTTAGGATTTCATTTTGAATCATTTTGTGACTTGATTGTTTTTTATTTCAATAAAATGTTATAGGTGTTATGATATTTGTGGTTGCTTATACTTCGATAATAAATTGATAGATTGAATCGATAGTAATCTGAGTAGGTTGGGTAATGGGAGTTAACAACCTAATAAGTCATATAAATATCAAATCGATAATCATACGAAGAGAGATCTTGCGTGAGGACCCGATTATCGAATAGATTGCTTAAGAACTAGTTGAAAACATTAGGCTATTTTTGTTAATCGAGAGATTGCAAAATTGGAATTTTAGAATCAATTAGGGATTATTAATTAGGGTTAAATGATTAGGTCCTGAGAGAGAGTAATCATCCATTCAGAAATATAGGATCAATGCTGATTGAATAAAAAATGGTTGAAGTAGTAAAGTGACAATAGAATGAATCCTATACTTTCATAATTGATCATTCTTATTTCATTGTGGCAACTTAATTGATAAGTGGATAAGTCCTCAATTTAATTTGACTGTGTTAATTTTTAAATTTTAATTACACTCAACTCATATCTGATTGCTTAATTTTCTGATTATTTTTGTTTTCATTTAAATCACATTTTTTAAACCTTAGACCAAGTTAGGATTCAATTAGTTTTAGCTAATTCCTTGTGGGATCGATACCTCAATTATAACAAGTTTACGATCCGTATAATTTCATAATATTGAGGGTTTTACATTAGGTAAAACTTGCTCAAGTTTTTGGTGTCGTTGTCAGGGAGTTAGTTTAGTATTATTTGAATTCCTTTGTTCTAAGGAATTTTTCTCCTTTCTTATTATGTTCATGCTACTGCATGAATATAAGGGTTACTCGAAGTTCAAGTAAGATCACCAAAACTTTAGCACTTGATATCACCCAATTAGAACAAGCAATTCGAAGAGCAAATAGTTAAGATGAAGCGATCTAAGAAACAACGGCAAAAGAATCCAATCAAGGAGACTAATAGCGAACCCTTATGGATTTTATAAGACCAGGGGTTCAATACTGCACATCAAGGCATTACTAGACCACTAGCGTAAGAAACATTATTCGAGATTAAGTTAGTTTTGTTGAACATGCTGCAAACCAATGTGCAGTTTTATGGGTTAACTAATGAGGATCCTAATGCTAATTTAGTGAATTTTCAAGAAATATGTGATACTTTTCGATATCATGGAATGTCAAAAGATGTCGTTAGGATGGGACTCTTTCCTTTCACGTTAAGGGATAAAGGTAAGGCATGGTATCATTTGTTAAGACCTACAAACATCACAACTTGGGAGTAGTTGGTGCGTGTATTTTTGGACAAGTACTTCCTTTTCACAAAGACAACAAGGTTGATAAAGGAAGTTACAAATTTCCAACAAAGTGATGGGGAATCACTTTATGAAGTGTGGGAACATTATACAGATTTGTAAAGGACATGTCCTCACCAAAACTTACCCAAAGAATTCCTATTGCAAAACTTTTTAAATAGAGTCAACCCACCCTTAAGGGTAACATTGATGCAGCATCGAGAGGATCTTTAATGAGAAAAATAGTTGAGGAAGCAGAGAATTTGTTAGGAAAGATGGCAAGAAATAGTTGTCTTTGGACATTAAACAAAAATAGACAACAAACAACCATCTGAGATCAGAAGGGAGCCATTATTGTTGATTGGATAACATAAATGCTGACAACTTAATAGCATAAGAGCCTCTTCATTAGCTCCAGTTAAAACAATTCAGCATAGGTGTGAATTATATGGACAAGACAACCAAGATACCATTGATTGCTTTTCTATGAGAAATAATGAAATGGAGAAACTCAAATATATGGGAGCATAATTTGGTCAAGAAGGAGGAAACAATCCTTACTCTAACATATATAATCCTAGGTGAAAAGATCACTTGAATTTTTCTTGGTCTAATAATGCAGGAGGTTAATTCCGAAGTCAAGGGCCATCTAGATTTCAACAAAAGAAATCCAATTCTACTAACTCTAAATTAGACAAAATCTTGGACAAGTTCATGAATATGGATAACGCTTATAAGAAGTTGGAAGAGAAGTTCAAACAAGTCACTAAAACTATGCCTCTTCCATTCATAATTTGGAGATTCAAATGAGTCAACTAAAAAATGCATTATCTACAAAAAGTGTGGGGAGTCTCTTGAGCAACACTAATGTGAACCTAAGGGAGAAACTCAAAGCAATCACACTCATATGTAGGTAAGAACTAGAGCAACTAACGAAGAAAAGATCTAAACCCTACCTAGAAGATGACCAAGAAAAGATGAAGACGGATATAGACATGAGTGAGTACCCTCCTTATGTTACCACTCTATCATATCCACCTAAGATTCCATTCTCCCAATGATTAATGAAGAACAAAGTCCAAAAGGGCTAAATGAACCCTAACATTTACACTAATGTACAAAATAGACCCTAACATTTTATGGTGTTCAAATTGAACCCTAACGTTTATAAAACGTTCAAAGTGAACCTTAAAATTTAGAAAATATTCATATTGAATCCCGACCACTAATAGTGTTAGGGCATCGTCATTTATTTGCTGACATGTATTTTTAAAAAAAATTATTGTGAGTCCTATTACGGATTTAACGTTACGTTTAAGTAATATAATCATTTTTTAATGTTTGTTTTGATGATCGTTTTACATTGCAAACAGGTGTTCTTTCATCAGTTTACACTCAAAAGGAAAAAAAATGGAAAGGACCTGTGAAGAGTTAGACGAGGCTAAACTCAAGATAGAGAAGCTCAAGGTAGAACTAAAAGGCAAAGCAGATTTATTAGAGAGACAAAGAAATTGCTGCTCTAAGACATGCATTAGTCATAAAAGAGATGTTTTACAGAGAAAATGAATACCAAGTTGAAAAGCTAGAGCGGGAGAATTAAGAACTACTTACATGCTTTTGAGAACTCCAGGAAACTCGAATTCAAGAAGTGGGGAACTTTTTTATTGCAAAACTTCGAAACAAGCTTAAATGTGTGGAGTAGAAGCATAGGGATTATTTTGCAAATCTTGAAGCTAAAGATGCTAACTGGAGCTCACAACTGGAAAAGTTAACAATAGAACTAAATCAATATAAATCTAAACTAGAGTTTAAAGAAGCAGAAGTGGAAGGACTCAAAATGGAAGTGGAGAACTATCTTTTTGAGATAGTTTAGTTTAAGTTACAGAATGAGGAGGCTTTTGTAATATCATTAGTGTTGAAATCAGGATTAGCCTAGTCCCAAAATCTTAGAGAAGTCGAGACCAAGAAAAGTCTCTTCGAAAAGGAAAAAGATGAAAGTATCTCTCTTTTAATGAAGTGGTTGGAAATGAAGAACATTGCTCTAGCTAAAACACAGATATATGTCGATGAAGAATTTCATAAAGTTGTATCTTTATTAAAGAGAATTGAGTCCAAAATTCTTATTGAAGAGTAGCGAATCCTACTTCAAAAGGAGCTTGAAAGGTACAAGGAGATGATTAAGGAATCATCTAACTATAAAGTTCGATTCAAAGAACAAGCTTTGCAAATGGAAACTGACTTGAAAGAAAAAGGTCAAACTACTTATGAGGCCCTAGACATGGCTAATTCAGAGTTACCTAGGTTAACAATTATATCTTAAAGCTAGAGGTGGGACCTACCTCTATTTAAAAAATTCCACGTCAGATTATGATGGGTCCCACAACTAAAAATTCAAAAGAAATATATGTCAGCAAATTTTTGGCCTTGTCAACAGATAACTAACAATTCCCTAACACCGTTAATGATCAAGGTTCAATCTGAACGTTTTCCAAATGTTAGGGTTCATTTTGAATGTTTTACAAATTTTAGGGTTCAATTTGAACACTGTGAAACATTAAGGTCCATTTTGTACATCAATGTAAATGTTAAGGTTCATTTAGCAAAAGAGAAATTGGATGCACATTTTGTAAAGTTAATGGAGAAGTTGAAAACTTTGCAAGTTAATTTATCTTTTGCGGAGTCATTGGAACATATACCCAAAAACACAGCTTTTTAAAGACATATTAACAAAAAAGTAACTTAGGAAGAGAATCAAATGGTAGTACTAACCAAAAGTTGTAGCTCTATTATCAACAGTCACATGCCTTCGAACCTGAAAGATTTTGGAATCTTTACAATACCCTGTGTGGACGGTGAGTTAGAATTTGCAAATTGTTTATGCGATTTAGGCACAAGTATACATCTTATGCCTTTATCGACCTTTAGGAAATTGGGGCTCAGTGATGTGAAGCCAACTTTGATGCATATTTAGTTGGCAGATCCATCCATAAAGAAACTGCTTGGTGTGGTGACAGATGTTATCGTGAAGGTGGACAAGTTCATTATTCCTATAGATTTCGTCATATTAGATTTTGAAGAGGATAAGAACTGTCCACTAATTCTTAGGTGACACTTCATGAACACTGGAAAGGCACTAATAGATGTTATGAAGGCAAATTGCTTCTTCAGATAGGTGATGAGTAAGTGGAGTTTAGTATGAATAAAGACTTGAAACATCCAAAGGAAAGCAACCCTTGCATGAAAATAGACATAATGGATGAGTATATCAAGGCACAAAAGAAGGGATATTTTAAAGAAGTATGCTATAAGGAATAGGTGACAAAGGATATAGAGTTTAAGGAAGATTTAGAAGTCCCTGTTTAAGAAGCTGAAGCGGAAGAGTGGATGATGGTGATTGCAAAAGAAGATGAGCAATCTTCCTTCCTACAACACAAACTATTTGGTGTCTTCAAATATTCAGGGGATTTTATCATTCCTGATTATATTGCTACTTTGTTATCAGGAAGGGCGTTACTAAAATTACTTGAATTTCCTAATTTGAGTGAACATGCCCTTTTTATCATCTCACTACATGTAGCTTATATAAAAGCTACTAAACTAAAAGTGACCAGAAAGGGTTATAGCAAGTCGTTCATAATTAATCCTAGCTAAGTTTGGAAGGATGCAAGGTCAATCTAATGATCATAAATTAGCACGTTCGATTGTTAAATTGAAATTATTGTGTAGTTAGATTTGTTTTAAATTCTAAAAATAATTTTTTAATGATTTGGAATGGTTTGGATTGTTAATTCTCTTATTCTTGTTAAAGCAATTATAAAATACGGAAGTAAGTTTAAGGGTCAAGCAAATTTTGTTTTAGACAACAAATTGTTGAAGGAGATGGCACAAGAACCATGACTATGGTGCCAAAACATCAAAAGGGCCTATAAATTCTTCGCTGCTCAAGACATTCAGATCCTATCTCCAACATCGTTGCCACCTTAATCACTGTAATTAGTTTCATGCTCTAACCTTTTTATTTTTTTCATTTTTAGTTTCCCTTACGTGTGGGGAGGTTTGCATTGTTATTGTCATCATGAATGTGAATTTTACAGGTCATATTGCTAGCTTTTGTTTTAAGTTTGACATGGTGTGGCATATGTGTGAATTGTGTCAATATGTCAATGGCTATAACTTGGTGGAAGTAGTTTCGCTTTGAATATAATCTTTTAAGTTGTAAAGACATATTAGCTTATGAAATTTGTGTTCTAAGTATCTTTAGTTAAATATACACGTTAATTAGGATATGACGTCAATTCATTCACCTTAAGAAATTTGTTATATACATTTGTAATAATAAATCAATTAAATAAGTAGCATCACTAGTAATCTTCGATTAGCTAAAGAAATGAGGTAGGCTATATGAAATTTAAAAAAAAAGGTGTGTATCTTTAGTAAATAACTATTATGTTGGCATTTGGGTTATAAATAGAGCTAATAGTCAGTTAAGAATGGGATATAGCCAAATAATCAGGGACATTTATGACAAAATGTTTATCTTCACATCAAAAGGCTAGAATGACGTTCCAACAAGCCTAGTAATAAAACATGACCTAGTTGAGTAATTGGGGGTTATTTATGACAAAATGTTTTCCTTCGCATCAAAAGACTAGATCAACGTTAAAGAAAATTAACAAAATGGTGTTTTGATAAATAAATCCTACCTATATTTGAAAATAACAAGAACTTTCATAAAAAGTTACGTAGTGATAATTTCAATTTTGATTGACTACTAATTATCAATGTGTCTGTACAAGTGCTTTAGGTGAATAAATATGACATTAGGGTCTTGATTAATATGTATATTCAAAGTGCTTAGCCATAAATTGCATAAGTTAATATGTTGGAACAACTTGAATGATTATGTTTGAGGTTAAATTAGTTTCGTAAAGTTAGATGCCATTGTATCATTATTACATATGCATGAATGAATGTGTTATTGTTTAGTGTGTTTGAATTTGTTTTGTTTTTGGTTTTTTTCTTGAGAATAAGCAAAAGTTTAAGTATAGGGATAATGATAGTTAAAGTTGACATTATGTTCTGATAAGTGTTTTAATGTATTTATAGGTGTTGATTAAATGATTATTTAGGCTTATAATTATGTTAATGTGATTGTGTGTTTATGTTTTTAAGTGTTATATGGTTTAGGGCATGATGTTGGACCTTAATCTTGTATTTTTGAGGTGTTTTGATGTATTTGTTAATGAATGAAACCAAATAAATGAAGGTTAAAGGAAGTTGGAGCATGCTTGGGCTAAAAGGTAGGGTCACGATCATAACATGAGTGTTAGGATCGTGACAAAAGGTTCTTCCCAGTCACGATCATGATAGAAGAAAATTTGACAGTGTCATAATCGTGACATCCCCTGCTATGGTCGTGACAGACACTTTCCAAGCGTAACCTGTTTCGTATCTTTTGATGTCTTGGGGCTATTTTTGGAACAAAATGACCTGGACAAGCCCTCAAATTAACCTTAAGATATAAAAGAGCAAAAAAAGACCAAAATAAGTAGCCTCTATCTTACCAAATTAAGAACGAGCCAAGGAAGATCAAGAGGGGAGAAGAGGAGCAACAGCAGTAGTCTAGCGATTCAAGACTAGTCCAATCAAGTTCTTTCTATCTTTCTTTTGTTTATTTACTTCCATCTTAATGTATGAACTCGGATTGAGAATGTTGAACATGTTGATGATGTTCTAATTTCATTTTATGGTTTGTTCTTGAATCATTTTGTTACTTGATTGTTTTCTATTTCAATGAAATGTTATGGGTGTTGTGATATTTATGGTTTCTCATACTTCGATAATAAAATGAGAGATTGAATTGATAGTAATTTGATTAGGTTGGTTAATGAGAGCTAACAACCTAATAAGTCACATAAATATCAAATTGATAATCATATGAAGGGAGATCTTGTGTAAGGACCTGATTATCTGATAGATTGCGAAAGAACTAGTTGAAAATGTTGGGATATATTTGTTAATCGAGATATTACGAAATTGGAATTTCTGAATCAATTCAGGATTATTAATTGGGGTTAAATGATTTGGTCTTGAGAGAGAATAATCAACCCTTTGAAAATCTAGAATGTTAGTCCCATATTAGACAGATCATAATTCAGAAAATTTTTCATATCTACGAAAGTACCACTAAATCTTTTCACTTATTATAAATACTTATATTGTGTATATTAGGGACAATGTATAACTTTAAGTGTGGTGATATTAGGGGTTAATGAATTCTAACAATTTCTTTAAGCTTATTATAATCTTGGCTATAATATTTTATGACCTGATATTCTAAATTAATTAACATTTGTTCATACATACTTTATTTTATTGTGGAATATTGATTTGAATTAGTATGCAAAAGGATGAGAGTCAGAATAAAATCACTTTTATAAGTCATTTTTATTAATCATTGAGATAGTCAAATTGAATGAAACTGCATACTTATTACACATATTAACCCATCTTTTTATAAGTTTTTGATCTTAAGAGAAAATTTTGAAAAATTTTAAGCTCTTTTTATTCCTTTCATGTGTGTTATCATGCATAGTTGAATGATTCTAGAACTTGCTTGTATTATGCAATTGAGTTCATATTTGTTAAATTAGAAGCATTGAAGTGATAAAGATACTGAGATTCAACAATTTGTTTTAGCCTATTTCTTTGATAATTACCTTACCATAAAAAATCCTTTAGGAATAACGAAGTTGAGCCTTAGCCTTTTTCATTAATTTAAAGCCACATATTAACCTTTATCCTATTTTTCTTTGAAGCGTTTTTATTATTTTGAATCCTTAAGGTTGTATACATTATTTAGTTGTTTGAAACTTGAAAATCTTTAAAAGTCTATTATTTTTTTAATTGTGGTACTAAGTTCTTAAAAAATTGTTTTGATGCTAAAAAGAGAACGAGTATAGAAAAAGAAAAGAAGAAAAGTATATGGTAGCAATGGAATTGCAATAAAAGGACTTAAGACCAGGGGTTATGTTCTCCTTTCTAAAATTCACTTTTTTTTTTACAAATTTTTAAAATTTTTGTTCTTCATAATTTTTTAAAATTT
>JANQAP020000040.1:794014-804851 GCA_026874005.2 Erythroxylum coriaceum | reverse complement strand
TATATAGACACACACACACACGCACACAAAATTTTAAAAAATTATGAAGAACAAAAATTTTAAAAATTTGTAAAAAAAAAAGTGAATTTTAGAAAGGAGAACATATATATATATATATATATATATGTTGAGTATAGAAAATTTCTTTGCGTTGCATTTTACCTTTTTAAATATTTTTCTAATAAATTTGATTATGCAATTTTATCATTATTTTTTATTCAAATTGATAATCTTAGAGCTTGCATAAGGATATCATTTCACATTGTAAAATAATAAATTTATGAACTTTCAGTTTCAAGATCTATGCTCTTTTTCAAGGAATAAATTACAATAACAATCAATTTATTAGACTTTAAAGAAAGGGGTTAGGTGTAACATTACTATTTGTAACTATAGCATCATTGTTTAGGATTATTTATATTAGACCTAATTCATTATCTTATTATTGCATTTTTAATGGTTCTACAAAAATAGGGGAGAAGGGTTAACAATGAGTTAGATTGTCCCCAAAGGTTTAAGCTTGAACTCCATTATTTTAATTTGAGATCAATTAGTTCTAAACACTTGAGTCTGACCCTAAGTTCGGACCAAGTTAAACTTGATTTAATTTGTTGACTTTTAATCATGCTAACTTGAGCTCAACCAGTTTGCTATAATTAATAGGCCCAAAATCAAATATGAACCTAATCAGACCTAAATACCTAGGTCCAATTGAATCATACTTAATATGTTAAGTTTTAATTAGATTAAGCCCGACTAATTTTCTATCTATAAAGAGAACATCGAATTTTCATTAGTTACCATTTAATACCATCAACTTTAAATAATTTGCTATAGTAATGTAATAATATGACATGGAGAGATTGATAAATACAAAACATACATATATTGTTGTTATATTTTTCTATATTTTTATTCCTAAATTAACTTAGTTTAATTATTTTATACTATGTTTTTAGGTAATTTTGGAATAATTGTTTGAGGAAAGATGTAACCAAGAATTTAAGGAGTTTACAATTGAAAATATAAAGAAAATATTGTTTTTGACTAATCATGACCTTATAAATGATCATTTGATAGTTAGTGTTCCTCTTGAACAACATGTAGATGAAGATAAGGATACATGGACCAAAAGGAGGCTATATGCTAGAGAGAAAAAAGTTTTTTAGAGATATATGATCATGTCTTATCCCATATGCATCTAAAGACAAGTTATTGAAAGATACATGACCTAAGACACGAGCATGTCAGAATCTTTCTACCTCCTAGAAAACTACAAAGCGATATATAACCTAATACACTAGATCGTTGGAATATGTGTCCTTATTTTTAAAAGAAATAAAAAGATATATGACTTAAAACACATTCATGTCCTAACATATGTCTACTATTAAAATTCTAAATAATTGGACGTGAAAACTTTAGCCAGAGAGACTTTTAACATTTTTTGTTTTTTTTTTATTTTTATGGAGTCACTAAGAGAAGAGCCATACCTTAGAAAGACACTAACAAGTTACTTTTAAGAGATAAAAAGTTTGGAATTCATACAAATTAAGCATATCACATTAAAAAAACTAAGATTAAATGCAAACATTTTATTTTTAAAAATTTTTCTTTTGTAATAATTTTTGGGTTAGAAATTATGATTGGCTAAATTTTCAGATGTTTAGATAAAACAATCCTACTTATTTTCTTTGTATAAATTGATTTAATTTTATTTACAATGAGTTTTATGTCTGAAAATATCTTAATGATTAGATCATAATTTAATTTTCATTTTAGGGAATCTGCGTTTGGGTGGACTACAACTTAAATATTAGCAGTTGTATAGAATACTAGAAATGAGCTCCTATAAATATTCTAGTGTTAGTTTCAAACCTTTTGGTAAGTTTTACAAATCTTAATATATTCTTGAGAGTTTCAATCACATAGAAATATCAGTTAATCATTTTGAAAATAAATAATTATAACTTTAGAAAAAAGAAAAAAATTCATAAGTTAAGAAATTTTGTCAATCTTAATTATATAACTTCTCTACTAAATTGAATTATCAATATAAAGATAATATTAGGAGAAATCTTATTAAGTTGTTTATTTAATTTTTTTCTTTTAATTAATTAATTTGATCTATTTAATTGTTGTGTCCAACCTTATTTTTGAGATTTTTGGTGATCGTAGATGCCTTTATGGTTCGTGGAAATGATGAACAAGTGAAGACAAGATGGATGAAGCTCTTCTGAGGAGATACATGATCATATAGAGTGCTATACGCCTATGTTTTAACTTACACAATCATGTGGATCAATCGTGTAAGTCTTTTAAAACGTGTGAAAGAATGTGTAAAAAGTGAAGACATACATGACCATGTGCATGCCTGTATGAAGATACACGACCATATATGGAACCTTGTAAGTCTCTGTGACCATGAACAAATGCGAGTAAGGTGGCGCTGAAGATACACAGTCACATACATGTGTAAGTGATCATGTACAGTGTAGAAAATTTTTTTTTGTGATATAAAAGAGAAAAGTATGCTGGTTTTAGTAGATAGTGCAGGCATAAAGTCCAAAAGTGAGGAAAAATAAAGAGGGAAAATAGGGTTATATTCTCATCCTTTTTTATTATTTTTGGGATTAATTGGAGTATTTTTTTATTATAATATCAACTTTGATTTCAATCCTGAAACTTTGCGAGACAACTTGTCATTGTGGGGTGAGAGATAAACTTTTATAAATCCTTATTGAGTTTAGTGAATTTACTTTTCAGTTTGGCCCATGGTTTTTCCCTCTATATTGGATAGTTTTCCACGTAAATCTTATTGTTTGTTTCATCTTTAAGTTTCTTATTTTGATATTATTTTGCTTATTCGAGTTGAAGAGTGCTTCTTTTCATTAATATTTGGTTGAACTTTTAGAGATTTGTATTATTATCTCCCAATAAGTAGTATTGGAGCCATCGTAATGGACGGTGGAAATAACTTTGTGGTCAATTTGACATCATCAAATTACTTGATTTGGAGGCCCATGATAGAGGACCTTCTGGATTGCAAGGATTTCTTTAATCCTACTGATGTAGATAAAAGTGTGAAGGATGATGTTCTTTTAAAACCTAAAAAGATGTCAAATAGAGAATGAGAAACGTTAAAGTGGAAAACTGTAGGCATTATTAGACAATGAAGTAATATCAACATATTCAACCATGTCTCAATAAACAGATCTTTTTTAGGTATGGAGGAAGCTAGAAGGTTTCTATGAAAGGAAGACTACCCATAATAAGACCTCTCTGATTAAGATGCTTATGAACTTGAAGTTGAAAGCTGAGAAATCAATGTCAGAGCATCTAAGTGATTTCCAGGAAATAATCAACAATCTTATTACAATGAAAGTCATTCTTGATGATAAGCTTTTAAGTCTTGTTCTTATTGAGTTTATTACCAGATAGGTGGGAGATACTGATGGCGATGATTAGTAACTCAGCTCTTGAAGGTATGCTCTCTTTAGATGTAATCAAAGAGTATCTTTAATGAAGAAATCAGAAGAAAGGAGATTGGAGATGACAATATGCAGGATTTCACAATAGAAAGTTAGGGAAGGAACAAGATTAGGGGTCCCAAAGTTCATGATGATTTTAAGAACCGTTCAAAGTCTATATATTGCAAAGACATGAAGATATTCCACTATTGCGATAATCCAAGACACACTACAAGGTTCTACTATAAATGGAAGAGGGATCAGAAGAAATAAGACCATCAGAATGATTGTGACAATAAAAATACAGCAGCAATAACTTTACGCACTAATGATGGGTGTTCTTAGTTTGTGCAACTATTGAATGGTTCCAAGTCAGTAATTTTAGTTCATAATGGCCAATTAACTTGGGAGCATCTCATCATTACATTCCAAAGGAGGAGCACTTCTCAAACTTTTAAGAGGGAAAATTTTAGAAGAGTAAATGGGAAACCAAAATTCTACCAAGATAGTCGATATAGGTGATATCCGAATTCAAACAAACGTCAGATGCTTACTGACTTTGAGAGAAGTACGACACATCCCTAATATAAAAAGGATTTCAACCCACTTTCGTCAATATGAAGTGAAAATTGTCGAAAGACATAATGATGGTTGCCCGAAGGGAGTTATGTTACACACTGTACAAGATACACTTAAAGGTGTATGGTAGTGAAGAAGTATACATGGTCGAAAAGGAAACTTCACCAAATCTATGGAAATGATGATTGGGACACATGAGTGAGAAGGAATTAAATTTTCTGGCTAGCAAATCCCTTATCCCAATTCAGAACTTAATACCGCTTAATCTTAGCAATCATTGCTTAGCTTGAAAGAAGCATAAAGTCTCTTTTAAGAGAGATCTATAAGGAAGTTAGAGATATTGTAGTAATGTGGCACTATTGAAAAGAAGTCACTAAAAGGTAATAAATATTTTGTTACATATATTAATGATGCTTTGAGGAAGACTTGGGTGTACATGTTGAACTTTAAGAGTAAAGTATTTTAAACTTTCTAGAAGTTTCATGTTATAGTACAAAGGAAAGCTGAGAGAAAGTTAAAGTGCCTGTGAATAGACAATTAAAGGGAGCATACTTTCAAGATGTTTGAATAATATTGTACATTCTATGGCATTAGACTTGAGAAAATCGAACTAAGGACTCTATAGCATAATGGGGTTGCTGAGAGGATGAATAGAACCATTATAGAAAAGGTTTGTTGCATGCTCAGAATGTCCACGTTGCTAAAGAAATTTTAAGGTGAAATAGTCCAAGCTGCAATCTAATTAATTGATTGAGTTTGCTTAATTCTATTGGATTTTAAGATTCCCAAGAGAGCGTAGATTGGTAAAGGTCTCACATATCATTATATAAGAGTTTTTGGCTACAAGGTAGCTAGATTCTTACCTAAGGATTAGAGAAAGAGGCTTGGATCAAAGTGTATACCTTGCATCTTTGTTGGACATGGTGGTGCTCAGTTTGAATTTAGACTCTATGACTTAGAGAAGCAAAAAGTGGTAAGGAGCAGAGATGTGGTTTTCCAGGAGCATGAGAGAGGTGATGATCCTTTAAGAGGAGATAAGTCATGACACTGCAACTCATCATATGTTATTGTTAGTTCTTCATTAATTCCTTCGACTATTGAGCAATCTGCAAGTGAGAAAGATGAAGTGCATGACCAAACACACATTGGTGGTGATAAAATATAATCTGATAATAATGAGCTATATGAAACACATCCAGACAATGTTGAAAATGAATTTATTGAGGATAATGATGTAACATCTCGTTTCCATACTAAAGGTTAGGATAAAGGATCCCAAACCAAGATACATGATAAATAGCATAAACAATATGTGAGGTGCATTGCATCTACATGCATATCACTAGTATAATCATACACACATATGATTATTGATATTTGCATACATTATAATGGCTATTCATGCACTCATTTGACATATTCTGGGATATAAATGATTTTGATGTGATTAAGATATGAATAGTGAATGAAATGTCTTGAAAATTGTTTTAGTATGTATAAATATTGATTTAGAATTTTTGGTGAAATATGGTAACATTATGATAATTATGAGTATTTTTGGACTAGGAAAAATGTCAAATGGCAAGACAAGTGTCAAATGGTAGTAGAAATTATTGAAAAGTGGCATTAGCATTTAATGACAAGTGTCATTGAAAATTGGGAGACAACTAGATTAGAAATTGGAAGACAAATGGATTGATTACTAAGGGATATGTAGTAGCATGAATAAGAAGGCATTAGCATTTATTTTGGATATTAAGAGGTGAGTGTCATGACATGTGTTATGACAATCACCAAGCATTTTTAGTCTCCATGTTTGTGACTCACGTTAATAATATCTTGAAACATCAACTTTATGGTCTTTCACTCTCATTTTCAATATATGCTCTCTTTTCTTCTCTTCTTCATTTCGTTCTTCATTTTTCTTCTCCACCTCATAACATTTTCTCACCAACCTTCATCACATTGATTTTGTTCAACTCCTTCACTTTGTTTCTTCAAGAACATGTTATCTCCTTCATCTTGTCATAAGAAAAATCTAAGCTCTCCTTCATAAATGATGATGACTGTGTGCTGTTTGGGAGTTAGGGTTACGTGATCTTCAACTTTGGAGCCAAAACAAGTAATATGTCATTGTTCTTCTTGGTTTGTTAAATGAAACATATTGATGATGGATTAGAGATAGCATGATCATAAAACGGTGATGAAGGATATGTGGTAACTTGGATGATCAAATAAGTAGATTTAAGTCATATTTTCGTATAATGAAAGTGAAAATTTTACTTAAGAAGGATGTTTATGTGATGTTCTTGAAAAGAGATGAACTAGGATGAAAATGATGATGAAGTGTGCTGGAATATGTTAGATGGAGTGTTTTCACTGAACAGGCATCTGTATTTTGACCATATCTTGATCTGTAGATATCCAAACGGGACAGTTTTTAATTTAGATTAAAGTAGAGACATACGGATACAATGTTTATGAAGAAATTGAATTTGAATTCTGTCCTTAATGGTTTAAAATTTGGCTTGAAGTTAAATATTAGGTGTTGTCGCCGTTTGAGAATAGTCTTTAGTATTTTGGGTATAACTTGCAGAATACTGAACCAAACTATATTAACTATATGTCGATAGAAACTTAAGACATATACGTTTTCTACCCAAAAACTTGTCCTGAAGATAAAGTTGAAAAGTTGAAAACTTTTGGATATGACAACCCACGATCATGGGAATGCAAAAAGGGGCTGACATGTTCTATTAATATAACCCATGATCGATGGAAGCCATCAACGATCGTGGGAATGGCTGTTAAGTGAATTTCTTTTAAGTGATGATTAAAACAACAAATGGTTAAGTGCTTTCCTATGGTGCTTTTAGGCTTGAATGAGACTTGAAATGAACCTAATTAATGAGGGATTAAGTGATTAAATGTGTTAAATGTTTAGAGTGATAAATGAGGATATAACATAGTAAATGAATTGTTGATATTAAAGTACCAAAATTTTGGAAAGTATGAGTATCATGGGAATGAAGGTGTTCATATAATTATAGTTGTGATTCAAAGGAGATGAGTAATATGTATTAAGTAAAGGTGAATAAGAATTGAATATTATGTGATCATATAATGTTAGAAAAGAAATGATGAATAATTGATTTATGATATTAGAATAAGCAAGTGTTCTTGAGGTGTAAACCTAAGAATAAGCTAGACACATACAAATGATGATGTTTGAATGATCAAGAGATGTGATTAAGGAAACATACCCAGAATATTCAAATTGAGTATGCATTATACATGCATATGTGTATAATTGAATGTTTATGTGATTGTGCAAATTAGTAATGTGTGTACAATTTGTATTGCATTAAGTTGAGACACAGGATTGAAAGTTAGCATCCAGACATTTCCAGATCATGGAAGCTAATGCTAATCTGGAGCGTACTGTGAGTCGACCTAGATGGTCTCCTCTTAATTAATTTTTTTATTTGAGCATCTGTATTGAATTATTATTGATGTAAATGTGAATGTGATAATTCTGGAAATTAACAGTCCGAGGAGTTTGATAAATGTGAATGTATTAGAAGTGCTTTATTGAATGTGAATGAGCAAGGAATAAGTGATTCTAAACTTATTTGTTGAATGCCAGACTTAGGTCCAATGATATGTGAAAGTGAATGTGTAAAGTGAAATAAAGTCACTGATTAAACTTATGTGATATGATGCATTTCATTATATGAATGCATGAACAATAAAGGAAGTTGTGATCAGAGTAGCCGTCGAAAAAGAGCTTAAAGCTCATAATAAGATTAAGAGCCAAAGGCTCACTATGTATAATGAGCTTGGTATCCTTAACAGAAACGGGACAGTTATTAATGAGCCCAATATCCACAATAGATACGGGAAAGTTGCAGGCACTCGGTCATAACAATGTAATAATTGAAAGTGAGTCTCATGAGCATTGCATATATAATTGATATGTACATTTTAAATGATCGAAATGAACTGTTTGACTATTTTGAATGTGAAATGTGAAATGTGAAATAAGTGAACAAAGTGTTATTTGATGCTACAAAAAGAATTAATGAAATGATGTGCTATATGTATTAATACTTATCTGCAAACTGAATGTGAACTGTGAACTATTTTGTATTATGTGATATGAGTGAGCCATCGAGGATGATTCGCTCACTGAGTTCGCAAAACTTACCAAAATTGTAATGTTGTCTTTCATGTTCAAGGGATACCCAGTTACATCAGTTGGAGTATAACCACTGCATTCGCATAAGAGATATAGGTCGGGATCAGTTTGCATTTACATATATCTACAGTCTTTTTGTAATTTGAATTGTATTCACAAATAATGCACAGTGTTTATATGAATTGTACAGTGTAATGACAATCATGATTGAGTACATTTATGAATGTAACGAGCCAAAGCGAGCTTCAGCTGTAATAAAAATGTGTTATTGCTTGAATTTAAATTCATTGTGAAAATTGAAATGATGTTTTTGATGCATGTGATCTGTTAAAAAATTTATATTGAGTTTGACTGACTGTCCTAGTGCACCACCCTCGTAGAGTATGTTCTCGAATATCGTCAGTATGTTTAAGGATATGCCCTATGAGAGTGGGGTGCTACAAATGAGCAAGGGGAGCAATTGGATCTAACAACTGATAAAACACAACTTCAAAGGTCGAAAAGGGAGAAAAGGCCTTCTACAAGGTATCTAAGTTTTGAATACCTATTACTTACTGCTAAGGGGGAGCCTAAGAATATGCAAGAGATTACATCTTGTGAAGACAAAGATCTCTATCTCGTAGTTATGAAGAAAGATATGGATTCTCTAAAGTAGGATAATACATATGAGCTTGTAAAGCTTCCAAAAGGCAAAAAGGCATTGAAGAATAATTGGGTGTTCAAGATAAAGAGAGATGGTAACAAGCTAGAAAAGCATAAGGAAAGGCTAGTAGTGAAAAGATTTAGGAGAAAAAGGGTACAGACTTTGATGAAATCTTTTCACCAGTAGTTAAGAGGACCTCAATCTAAACACTTTTGGGCCTAACTACCTACTTGGTCTTGAACTCAAACAATTACATGTTAAAACAACCTTCTTGCATAGAGATTTGAAATAAGAGATATACATGGAGGCACCAAAAGGTTTTTAAGCTAAAGGTAAGAAAAATTTATTTTACAATTTGAAGAAAAGCCTATATGGCAAGGTAATGGTATCAAAAGTTTGATTTCTTTATGACAGATCATGGTTCCAAAAGAAATTATGTTGATGCTTGTGCGTATTTCAAGAAGTTCTTAGGTGATAACTTCATTATTCTTCTTCTTTATGTTGATGACTTTATTATTCTTCTTTATGTTGATGACAAACTTATTATAGGTTAAGACATTAGTAGAATCCAAAATTTTGAAGGAGCATTTGTCCAAATCTTTTAATATGAAATATTTGGGACTTATAAATCACTAGGCATAGAAATAACTTAGGACAGGAAGAATAGGAGATTGTGGTTATCTTGGTAAAGATATGTTGAATGAGTGCTAGAAAGGTTCAATATTAAGCATGCCAAGTCAGTTAGCACGTCATTGGCATCTCACTTCAAACTGAGTAAGTGTGCATGTCCCTTAATAAAAAATGAGAAAGATGGTATTATTCCATACTCACTGTATTAGGGTCTTTGATGTATGCAATGGTGTGCATAAGTTAGATATTACTAAGGCTGTTGGGATGATGAGCAGATTCTTGTTAAATCTAAGGAAGGTTCACTAGAAAGCAATGAAATAGATTTTGAGATATTTGAGAGGCAAGTCAAAGTGGAGTTTGCGCTTTAGTGATGATAAGCCAACTCTAGAAGATTTTACGAAAGCAAATATGGATATAGATCTTAATGAAGGAAATTCCACTTCATGTTTTCTGTTCAAGTTGATAGAGGAGCAATCTCATGTCAATCTAAGGTACAAAAGTATATGGCTTTATCTAAAAGTGAAGCAGAGTACGTAGCTATAGTGAAACCTTATAAAGAGATGCTCTAGCTAAAAAGGTTCCTTCAAGAGTTGGATGTGAAGCAAGGAGACTATGTAGTATTTTGAATAGTCAAAGTGCTATTAACTTGAGTAAAAATTCATTCTTATACAAGGCATATAGATGTCAAATATCATTGGTTGAGATCTGTGATATAAGCGCAATAATTAATGTTGAAGAAGGTTCATACAGATTTGAATGATGCTGATATGTTAACTAAAGTGATTCCTGGAAATAAGCATAAGCTTTATAGTAAGCTTTTCAAGATGTATCTCAAGTAAATGATGGAAAATAACATGTCTTTCTCAAAATTAGGCTAAATGGGCAGATTGTTGAGTGCCCAATCCCATTTTTTAGACTTTCAATGATTGTAAACACCTTTATAGTTCGTGGGAATGATCAACAAGTGAAGACAACATAGATGAAGCTCTTCTAAAGAGATACATGGCTGTGTAAAGTGCAACACACCTGTGTCTTAACTTAAAAGCGTATATATCAACCATGTAAGTCTTTAGAAACGTGTATAGAGTGAAGACATATATATTGGGCCCCGAAATTTTTTTTTTTTATTAGGCATGATTTAAATTATTTTGAGGTCTTAATAGATTTATTATTTTGGAGCAACTAGCATGCCAATGTTAGGAGGATTTATTGCTTGAATTAGTGGAATTAAAGTATAAACGTAGTAAGAATGCATGAGGGGCAATCTTGGTAGATCACTTAAGTCTAAAGGTTATAAGGCATAAGTGGAAGGGCATA
>JANQAP020000040.1:783075-793914 GCA_026874005.2 Erythroxylum coriaceum | reverse complement strand
TGATGAATCGAAATTCCATTTGTGTATGATTATGTTTGTCTGGTGGGTGAGTTGGAGGGTTAGATTTGAATGCAAGTATTTGTTTAAAATGTTTGTGGATTGCGGTTTCTAAGGGTTTCGTCGCGGCTAAGCTAAGGGTCGCCGCGGCGAACTTTTCCCGAAAGGTCCATGGAGATAACTCCATGGGTTCGCCGTAGCAAACCTATAGCTCGCCGCGGCGAATCCTCCTTTGCTGCCACGCTGAGATTTTGTTATATATATAAATGTGATACCCTTCACTTTTCTTTCCCCCACTCTCTCGCGACTGTCCCGAATAGTCTTCTTGGAATTCGTCCCAAGACCCGAGTCAAACATTGTTTGGTATCCGAATCGATTGTTGGGCTCCGAAAACGGGGTCTAACAATACATGACCATGTACACACTCGTGTGAAGATACATGACTATGTGTAACTCTCTATGACAGTCTATAACTATGAGTGAGGTAGTATTGAAGATACATGGTCACTTACATGACCATGTAAGTGACCGTGTATGGTGCAATAAAACCTATTTTTGATATAAAATAGAAAAATATGTAGGCTTTAGTAGATAGTGTGGTCGTAATGTTCAAAAGTGAGGAAAATTTGAAAGAGAGCAAATAATGTTGTATTCTTATCCTTATTTGGTTTTTTTTTTGGGATTGATTTGAGTGTTTCTTGATTGTGACATCAACTTTGATTTCAATCCTGAAACTTTATGAGACAATTTGTTGTTGTGAGGTAAGAGATCAACTTTTGTAAATCTTTATTGAATTGAGTGGATTTGCTTACCAGTTTGACCTGTGGTTTTTTTTCTAGACTGGAGGGTTTTTTACGTAAATCGTAGTGTTTGTTTTATCGTTAAATTTTTTATTCTCATATTGTTTTGCTAATGCAAAATGAAGATTACTTTCTTCTTGTTGATATTTGATTGATAATTTAAAAAGTTATGTTATTATCTCCCAATACTATTTATAGTAGTTTGTTCTTACTTTAATTTAATTTAATTTAATTTAATGTTTAATTCTAATCAACAATTGGTTTTTTAATTGAATTAATTAGTTAATAGCAAAAAATTTTAAATGTATGATTTCTTCAATATGTTTTTCACTATCATATTAACGTAAAAAGAAAAAAATTAATATATTATGATAAAGAAAACTTAAACTATAGAACACGACTCACCTGGGGTTGACATCGGAGGGCTGCGTTTTCTAAAGCTTTTAAATTTCACGAAAAGGTTGTACAGAGGAACCTCGTGCAAGATGCTTGACTATACTCAAATATACTTATTAATAACTCAACTGGAGTCACGCAACTTTAGACCATTGTAATTTTTTGTGGCATGGCTTCTGATGCTGTTGCATGCACACTGCAGGAAGGAAATCCTTTGAATAGATCAACTCTAGCACAGAAAATACTAGGTGACGGAATTCCCAACTTTTAACATGTCTTTTGTCAATGGAGTCACCGGCTTGTTTGATGAATGGTTAATGCAAGAATGGGAAGATTCATGAGGTGTTTTCCCTTAGAAATGAGAAATGCTGGACTTCTAGCAAAGCAAATTCGCTGTAAGCACACCGATCAAGTTATTAAGCAAGCTTGGCTTTTTGAAAGGGATAAAGGATTGAAGAAAATGACTGATGATAAAACATAAACCAACTTTAGAAGTCAAACACTCATGAAGCTATTAAATTGAAGACATTGGCAATGGTCATCCTAGTCCACTTGTTCACTAAGGTGCGAGGAACATAGTTTGACGTACGTTGGCAGACTAAAGTCCAGGGTGTGCATTCACCAAATCGAGTGTTTACAGTGACTTAATTTGTACATATATATCGATTGTTTCACAACAAAATATTTACAGTAGGTGTTCTGTCTCCTTGTCAATCATGAAAGTGATATTTTCTCTTAACAAAACCAATAGAATTCCCACTATGAACTGTGTGCCTCTATTTTTTTGGTCTCCATCATTATTGTGGCTGATGCTCCCAAAATGACTGACTGCCACATGTTGATATGGTATGAAAATGATCTGTTTATTCATCTAATACGATGAGATGAACAAAATCACTGAACTTGGCCGCAGTGAACTTGAGGCAGTCTCTAATATTCATAAACATTAGCCAGTCTCTCATGCCGGGCAAGGAGCATCCATGTCGCTTAGCCGCATATACCTTCCAATGCATGGGACCTACCAAGTGATAGCGGATCCGCTGTCACGCCACATCACTTGGACATTAACTCAACGTAAAGAGTTATAGGTCAAGTGAATAATCTTCATGTCCCAACCAATCTCCAACGGTCAAAATCCTTATCCCAAAACCTGATCCACTCGATTCCTCTCCCTCCACACAATTTCCTCCGTTGCTGTCCTCCATAGCATAAGCAAGAAAAAGAGAGATAAAAGACACCCACAAAGAAAACCTGCTAAAGAAAGCAAAACCCGCATAGCCAAATCTCTCCTCTTCTTTTCTTCTTCATTTCTCTTGCATTCCCAAGCTAGACCCTCCAGAAACTATCATTGCCATCATGTCTTGCGCAAATTTAACGATGTGGGTGTCCTCCAAATCTTCTCTTTCTGACACATCTTCACTCTCTTTTTGCTCTTCTCTCAACCCTTTTCAACTTCCTACCCACAGTTCAACCCCCAACAACCCCTCAAGATCCTCTTCTGTGACCCCAATTCAATGTGGTCTCCGTGAACTCCGGAGCCGCATTGATTCAGTGAAGAATACACAGAAGATCACTGAGGCCATGAAGCTTGTTGCTGCTGCAAAAGTGAGGAGAGCTCAAGAAGCTGTTGTCAACGGTAGGCCTTTTTCTGAAACTCTGGTGGAGGTTCTGTACAACATCAATGAACAACTCCAGACTGAGGACATAGATGTTCCTCTCACCAACGTTAGGCCTGTCAAGAAGGTTGCTTTAGTTGTTGTTACTGGTGACAGAGGTCTTTGTGGGGGTTTTAACAATAACATTATTAAGAAAGCTGAAGCCAGAATTGCAGAATTGAAGGAACTTGGACTTGAGTACACAGTTATTAGTGTTGGAAAGAAAGGTAACTCTTATTTCATACGTCGGCCTTACATTCCAGTTGATAGATTTCTCGAGGGCAGCAATCTTCCTACGGCCAAAGAGGCTCAGGCCATAGCAGATGATGTCTTTTCACTATTCATTAGTGAAGAGGTCGACAAAGTGGAGCTTTTGTACACCAAATTTGTGTCACTTGTTAAGTCTGATCCTGTTATCCATACGTTGCTTCCACTGTCACCAAAGGGTGAAATATGTGATGTCAATGGGGTCTGTGTTGATGCCGCTGAGGATGAATTCTTCAGGTTGACTACAAAAGAAGGGAAGTTAACCGTAGAGAGGGATGTGGTCAGGACACAAACCGCAGATTTCTCACCAATTTTGCAATTTGAGCAAGACCCTGTTCAGATTCTTGATGCCTTGTTGCCTTTGTATTTGAACAGTCAAATTCTAAAGGCATTGCAGGAGTCCCTAGCCAGCGAGCTGGCTAATAGGATGAGTGCCATGAGCAATGCAACAGATAATGCGGTAGAGTTGAAGAAGAATCTTTCCATTATTTACAACAGGGAGCGTCAGGCAAAGATTACTGGAGAAATATTGGAGATCATTGCTGGTGCCAATGCTTTAGTTTAGAGAACTTAATATGAATGTTTCTGCTCTGCTAAATATTCCAAGTTCTGCCCTTGTTCGTAATACATTCAAATATGCTTTTTAACAATTTTGAAAAGATTCTTTCTCTCAAAGTAATTCTCCAACTGCTTCTAATTTGGTGCAAGGTGAGAAATGCGATGTAGTTCAGAACAGAGAGCACTCTGCTCATATTTGTTATATTAATACTAGTAATAATCAGTTACTCTTTCCTCCAAGGATGTTTTGAGCAATAATCTTCGCTCCAGGGATTTTGTATGTTATTGTAAGTTCAAGTAGATATCTTAGTGAAGTTCTTACCATTCATTTTAAGTTGGTTCACTCGGATAAGACTCTCGTGCTTGTCATGTCATCCGATCCTCTAGTGACAGAGTGTACTTATGCATACCTTAGGTTTTACAAGAATAGCTTCCCTGGAATCCATTGATGACATCTTGATCTATTCTGTAAGAAAGTAGGTATATTATGATCATTTGAGGTTGGTTTCGCATACACTTTGGGATAAGAAGTGTTATGTCAAGTTTTCAAAATGTGAGTTTTAAAAAGACAGATAGTAGTGGATTGGCCTACACCAATTATAGTGACAGAGGTCCTCAGCTTCTTGGTTCTAGCAGATTACTATCGTTGATTTGTCCAGAATTTTTCCAAAATTGCATTACCTTTGACTTTTCTGCTTTGGAAGGAAAAGAAGTTTGAATAAACAAATGCTTATGAGGCTAGCTTTAAATAATTAAAGGATAAGCTAGTGATTGCTCCCATCCTTATTTTACATACTTCGAGTGTGAGGTATGTTCTATATAGTGATGCTTCTAAAAACGGACTATGTTGTGTTTTGTCGCAAGGTGGGAAGGTGATTGCTTATGCATCTAGAAAACTTAAACTTTATGAAGTTAATTTTCCTTCTTATGATTTGGAGCCTGCAGTTATAGTTTTTATACTGAATTTTTAAAGATAATATTTATATATTGAGTATTTTGAGATCTACGCCAATCACAAAAGCCTGAATTATTTGTTTTCTCAAAAGGATTTGAATATTAGGCAGTAATGGCAGATAAAGTTTCTTAAAGATTATAAGTTCTCCATTAATTACCACCTAGGAAAAGTAAATGTGGTAGCAAATACACTTAGTTAGAAGTCTTTAAGGTTTGTGGCTAATCTTAGGTTTTGAGGAGTAGGTTGTGAACAAGTCTCAAACTTTAGGTTTATATATGGAATAGATTAAGAGGGGTTTTTTATTTACTTTTAATGTTCAACCATTTTTATTTGAACATATTAAAGAAGCATATGTTGCTGATACTAAGTTGAGCAAGTTCAAGGCCAAGATGAGTGAGAGTCAAACTTCAGATTTCACAGAGAGTAATAGATTATTGAATTTTAGAGTCAGATTTATTTACCAAGAGATAACGTATTTGAAGAATAAGGTTTTTAGGTGAAGCTCACAATTTTTATTACACAATCAATCCTAGTAGGACAAAGATTTATCATGATCTAAAGCAATTATATTGGTGGCCTGGTATGAAATGATACATTACTGAGTATGTCTCTAAATGATTAGTATATAAGCAAGTACAAGTTAAGCACTAGAAACCAATAGGGTTAATATAGCTATTGCCTATTCCCAAGTCGAAATAGGAGTATGCAACTATGGACTTTGTATCTAAATTTCCACAATTAGCAAGAGATCACGATGGCATATGGGTTGTAGTTGATAGGTTGACCAAGGTTGCTCAATTCCTTCAAGTTAAGAGAACTTATCTGACAGACAAGTTGGCTAAGCTTTACATTGATGATATTGTTCAACACTATAGGGTTCTAGTGAGTATTGTATTTGATATAGATCTAAGATTTACATCTAAATTTTGGAGTAGTCTACAAAAAGAGTTAGGTACTAGACTCGACTTTATTACAACTTTCCATTTATAGATTGACAGATAGTCAAAGTACACAATTCAGATATGGGAGGATGAGGATATGCTTTAAGCTTTTGTGCTATACTTTGGAGGTAGTTATTATTCTTATCTCAAACTTGTAAAATTTGCATATAATATTGGATATTAGTCTAATATTGGTATGAAACCATAAAAGGCACTCTATGGTAAAAAATATTACCCTCCAATTTTTTGGATTGAAGTAGGTGAGAAGTAACTTTTGGGACCTAAGATTGTGGAGAATACAATGGAATATGTTAAGACTATTTAGATTCAGATGAAAGTAGCTCAAAATAGACAAAAGGGCTAGGCAGATAACTATAAGGAGTTAGCATTTTAGGTTGATGACAGGATTTTCTTAAAAGTCTCCCCAGTCAAAAAGGTGGTTTGATTTGGGAAAAAAAAGGAAACTAGCTCTGGGATTCATTGGTTTACTTAAGATTTTGGAAAGGATAGATAGAGTGGCATATTAACTTGTTTTTCTTAGGAGTTAAGAAATATTTATAATATTTTTCATGTTTTAATGCTAAGAAAATATGTTTATGATTTGGACCATGTTATTACCTACCAACCCTTGCAATTCAAAGAAGATTTAAGCATTAAAGAAAAACCAGTTCATATTCTTAACTTTAAAGCTTAGGTTCTTTGCAACAACTCCATTTGAGTGGTGAAAGTTTTATAAGAATTTGAAAGTTCACAAAAACTTACTTAGAAGCTCGAAGATGACATACAAACCAATTATCCATATTTATTTAAGGTATAATGTATCTTTAGAATTTGAGGACGAATTTCTTATAAGGAGGGGAGAATTGTAACATCCTAGATTTCTAGCTCTAAATACTTAACTTGTGCACTTGTTCATTCTCTTTATGTGCTACGTACCAAGCGTTTCTCATTATTTCATACATTTTAAAGGTATCTTTATATATTTTTTGGATGTTTCATATGTATTTGTTCAAGTTATGGTATGTTTTTGAATTGATAAGCCTAAAGAATGTAAGCTTATTTTTAGGAGTGTGTTCTAAAGTCATCTTCTAATTAGGAAGTACCAGTAGATAATAAAGTAGGTCTAGTCACTCGAGCAGAATTGTTGGCCATGTTAGATAGAAATCACCAAGCTGTAAATGAGTACTTTGACTCTTGGAGGAATGGGAGCTGCACGTTAGCACTTTACTTTATGATTTTATTCTTTTTCTAGAATAAGCAGTCTTCGTACTAACCAAAGTAGGATTTAGGGTCAAAAATGTCAAGTTTCCTCATCTTTCTCAATGCTTTTGTTATTTTTCATAGGCCAAAGCTAGATTTTAAAGAATTGTAAACTGTAAAATTTGTAGCTTTATGTATTTAGTTTATGTAAGATAAAAAATCAAATCATTTTGAGGTTTATAGAGGAAGTTATGACTACTTTAGTGTGCAAAGGTCAACGAAGGATGAGTCATTTACTTGATTTAACTTTTTAAGTCATTTTAAGTAGTTGTATTAGGTTCTAAAGTAAGAACCTCTCTTAAATCAACCACTTACACCTTTTAAAAGTTTTATAAGTGTATATGACCGTGTCTTATTTCTCCTCCACCCTTTCTTAAGTTCTCTCGAGCGTTTTTCAAGTTTTCATATTTAATTTTAGGTTTCTTCTATTCCTTTTATTTTTTGTATATTCATACCTATGTTTCTAGTTATCTTACCTAGTTATCTTTGTGTTTTTATATTGTTTATGATCAATATAGGTTGCTATTTGTATTGGTTTTAATTTCACAGATGCTTGGTTCTTGTTGGATTTCTTCCTATTTGTGAACATCCTTAAAGTAAGTAAATCATACTTTTTATGGTTTTAGAATTCATACTTGATCATATTGAGTTCAATTTATGGTTTATAGATCTTCTTCGTATTTTTATTTAAAGGTAAAGTATATATTTCAAATGATTTATTCAAGCTTTAAAACGGTGAGAAGTAAGTGATTTTGGACATAATCAATAAATCAAATTAATTTTTAGATAATTTATGATTATGGAAGTTTTGTGTTGAATTTTTTATATTTATAAATAATGAAAATGATTTGAGAAATATTCTTAAATTAAAAAATCTATTGTAAAATATGAGAAATAATTTTCACTATTTAACAAAGTTGATAAATGTGAGATATATGTATATTGTGATATGATATAGAAGAATGGTGATAATTATGCAAAACTTTACTTGGAATTGTGTGGAGTCTTGGTTTAAATATGTGCACATATGCATAAAAGAGCTATATGTTAAATGCTGTAATTGGATTATAGAACCCCTATGTAAATGTGGATGGTAGAATCCTCACAAAAGGCCAATAATCCACCAGATGGTAGAATTCATGCATAGGATCAGTTTATGATTTGATTAAGATAATAGACCTTACAGATGTTAAAATCTTTGTAAGTAATCACTTGATAGTAGAATTCCTATATGATTTTTCATCATATCTAACTGATAGTAGAATCCCTGTAAGTAATCACTGGATGATAGAATCCTTGGATGATTTTCTATTACCAAGTTCTTGTTTGATTAAATTTGAAACTTGTTTCATATATAGTTATTGTTTAAAAAATATAAATGTTTTATAATTTACATGAAATCCTATTTTGTATATCTTATTTACGAACCAAATGTAAATTATGTATAAGTATGATTTTCTTATTAAGCCTTTTGATTAATTTTTTGTGTTCTATGAACATTTTTTTCTTTGTAGAGGAGGGAATATACCTTAAGAGCAGGTTAGGCTAGGACGATCCATCTAATCTGATGGCCTAGGATATTAGTTATGAAGAAAGATTTGGAAATCTTCTACCTTATTTTGGGACTTGTATATATAGTTTAAGGTTATTAGATCAAGTTCACATACTTGAATTTGAGGAAACAAATTGGTTGTATTTTATATAACCTTGTGGCTTAAAGAACAATGTAAACTATAATGTATATATGTCCAAGAAATAGAGTATTTATAAATATATAGTTCTTTTAGAGTTCTAAATTCTCATTAATAATTTTAAATGTTGTTAACTAGTTTATATAGTTTGAGTGCTTATATAGGTTGTTAATTGATGTTTTGATTTTATATACCCCTTATAAGAATAATCTGATATTAGGGCATCACAATCTAACCATAACAGAGGTATGTATTCTCTATATAGACAGCCTTTCCTAACGATTTATTTTACGACGAAACAAAATTCATCGCCAAAAGACAACATATTACGACGTTTAAAAATATTTACATTTAGTGACGAAACCACAAAGTGTCACCCAAGGGAAAACCTGTAGCAACGTACAGAGAAAATCGTCACCAAATTATGCACAATGAGTGATGATTTTTTATATTCGTCGCCAAATAATGCAATCGCAACGAAGTATGAAAACGTCATCATAACTTGTCCAACATTTTGCGACGAGTTACTTAAACCATCACTAAAGAATACATATTTTGCGACGATATTATGAAGCATCACTAAAAGGTCAATATTTGGTGACAAAAGTCCTTTTTCGTCGCCAAATTTTCGACATTCAGTGGCGATTTTTTTTCATCGTCACTAAATATGAAGCATTCAGTGACGATTTTTGTAATTCGTCACCAAATGTTGCACAATCAGTGACAAATTATAAAAAACGTCGCTGAATGTATACATTTGGTGATGATGTCTAAAAATCGTCACCAAATGATTGACATTTACATAAATTATTAAACTAACATTTTTATAATTTATCATAGTTAAGGATATGTTTTTTCGGAGATTTGTTGTTAATGTTCACAATGTATTATTAAAAAAACTTATAACATATTTTTAAGTGTTAAACAGTAGTATTAACACTTAACCATTAGTATTTACTAACATTGTAGAAATTTGTAATAAAAAGTTTAAATAATTTTATCAATATAATAATATGATATATGGAGTAATGCGAACTTTGAATTAGAAGTTACCCAATTCATACACTTATAGAACTAGAACAATAACAGTCCACATTCAATAGTACGCAACTTGACCCCTAAGTGGTAGATATGTTATTTGACAAATTATTACAGATACAACAATAAATAAACTCTAAAGGTGAGTTTAGTTGATTGACTCGCTAACTGACAATAATATAATTATTTATTTAGATTCCAAGTAACATGAGAGTCGATAAAGGTAAATGAGTCCCCGATGTTTGGATTCCCTAGAAGGGTCTTTGCACGTTCGAACGCACCAATTGGAACAGTAACAGTTGTTAGTGTAGGGTTTTTCACACCCTCTTGCAACAATTTTTCTGCTATAGCTAAATTTGTAGAGGATGCTGTGAATAAGTCACTAAATTTAGTACTTAAAACACAATAAGTATAGAAGTTAGATATTGTCATATTAGTAAATCGTTTAATGAACTGAAATTAGAGTGACATGCATACGTGCATGAGCAGATGAAGTACTCAGAATTGACGAAATTTCCAAATTAACTGATTTCCTTAATCCTTTATGGACTGTTGTGACATCTCTCCCACCTCTATGGCCATACATGTCATATTCAAGACTCAAGGAAGCTTAAAACAACATGTAGTATAAACCATCAAATGTGAATATATATAATAGCTTCATAAAGGGAAATGAGATGTACATAATAAGGAAAGTGACATTGTTCGGATGATAATAAACACCTTGAAGTAGAAGAATGGCTATGAAAGGCAAACGATGATTAGTATATAAAATGAAGATTTCATCTTCACTTTTGTTTTTCTCAGTAGGGACAATTTTGCCACATTCCTCCCAACTGAATGAATCAGGGCCATCCAGAACTAGTTTTCATGTTGACATTCCTTCATTAATAATGTTAAGAGGTAAATTTTGTAAAAGTCGACTTAGAACAAAACGATGATATGTTTAACTCCAATTTCGATGACAACCGAAACTAGTCCTGTTTAGTATGACTATGTTCTTTATGTGCATAAATGGACATAACTATATTCTTCATGTACATAAATATAGTATTATCTATATGTCTTTATATTACTATTAATGGAAATGAAAAAAAGTAAAATACTCTTGAAACAATTTCATCAATGCAAAAACAAAGCTTTCGTGAGATTAAATGTTAAACGTCGATTAGAAGATAGACATAAAGAAATAACAAAGATAGATAGTAAATCATCTTCAAAACACAACCATAAACACAACTCATACATCAAATGCATAATTAAGAACTCACAATAAACACC
>JANQAP020000040.1:758210-768885 GCA_026874005.2 Erythroxylum coriaceum | reverse complement strand
TACACAATTCAACCCCCCTTCTTATGTATATCATATATTGTACATAATTTCTATATTAACGTGTGATTTACTTCAATTATATTATTTATGATGAGAAGTGAAATTTCACTCTTTAAATTAATGGGGAAATGCACTATATAAATCATACTAAATATGTTTTAATTTCATAACTAGTCATTGACTCAACGTTTTTTTCCTTATTTCAGTCCTACAACTATTACATATTTTTAAGTTGACTTTTGAACTTTTGCTAATTATCGATATATTCAAAATTTTAGTTAATGTTCTAAACAAAAATCCTGTATGATATAAACAATATTCAAGTTGTACAAACAGTTGTGAGTGATGTGTGTATTCAACTTGAATATAAAATTTCACGTAAAGATATTAATATAAGTTTTAAAATAAAGTGATTAGTCAATTATAAGGATTAAATTAAAAGTTTAGTTATTAAAGAATTGAAATTAAAGAATTAAATATATGATCATTCCTATAATTGATAAAATATTTATTTTTCTGCAATAAAATTATTCATCTAGAGACGAAGAGATGCATAAAAACAAAGTCAAACTTTACAATATTTATGTGAATTTTGTCCTGTAGATAGTCTTTTCCATTATATATTGTGTATCTTGTGTTATAATAATATGAAGGAAATTATTTAGAATCACAAAAAGTGTGAAACACCCAAAGGTTGTAATTTTGCAATGTATATATTTTTCCACAATTGCTTTGAACTGAACCTAACGGTTGCTAAATAGAAAGCAACAATGTTAGCAACTGCAAATTTTTCCATAATTAAATCTCAAGCACAAAAATCAAATGTGCAACAAATAACTCAACACATGAAATTTGGTAACGCAATCTGACACACTCGACCTACTTTTGTAGGGCCCTCACTCAGCTTAATCAACTTTCACTATGATACAATAATTTTATACAAGGCTTTACTGAGTCGACATCACTCACCCCTTGACGCTACTCACTCTTACTCATACCCCGTGAAAGTTTTTCACACCCAATAGCATGACTACCTCGTGCTAACCTTATCAAAAGATTTTTGCAACAATTAACTTTAATAAGGATGAAAATAATAACCCAATGATTAAATCAATAAAGACATAAACAAAGGAACACTTTGAGTCAAAAGACATTCCCTATTTATGCAATCTCATAGCCTCGAAATCATAGAAAGTTATCCCACAAGAATTCTGCTGTTAACCTTCAAAATAATCACAGAAGCATCCCACATACAACAGCCATAAAAATCATCAAACAAACATATGTTTCATCACTGAAACATCATAAAAAATATAACTGTAAAATTGATTAGTTTACTACACAATTTTTCCTCAAAAAATTGATAAAACAACTATCCAAAAATTCACGTTATGTAGAGAGATGTAGCTGCTAAAAGGATAACACAAATCACTGATGAATCAGCTACATATTTATCCCAAATTGTTCACATGCATATCCAATAATGCCATCTCCTTTAAGATTCTATTTCGAGCAAGATTCCATTAAATCCTATCTTATTCAAGATAATGAAATCATATCCTAAGCGAACTTTTTAAATAATGCCCAAAATAACTAATTAGATATCTTAGCAAAATCTCTTAACAATCTCCCCCTTTTGGTATTAGTTGTCACATCAAAGAACTCCCCTTAAACACGATAAATGGAAACTGCCCCTAAATTGAATGATCATAATATCAGCTGTCAACTGTCAACTATCACCAATAATGTTATAAATACCAGCTGAAATTTTTATTAACAAGAAACGTCTCACATTTCCCCCTTTGAACAAACAATGTCAAAATAAAGAAAGCATTCAATGTGATCATTCTCAGTGAATAAGGAGGCATAAAAATTAGCAGTTGGTGCAACAGAAGAATCATAAGCATATAATGCAGCACAAAAGGCCAAGATAACATTTCACTACCAATCAAAACACTATTCAACATATTATTACTCACAACAAAGCCATCCGCATATGATTGATTAAATTCATAAACCTCAAAATTGCATTAAACGAATCAAAACCAAACTTAATCAATCTCCCCCTCATATAAACCATAAGAAAGAATAAGTTGTATCATCCAATACTCCCTTATCCAATTACAATAAAATTCTGGCACAACTCAGCATCAAAATGTTGTGACATTAAAGAAGCATGTAACAAATTCCTCTCAATCAACAAAGTATCCAAATTAAATTATTTATACTCAATTAAATTTATAAGATAATTAAGAACAAACCCAGTTGAAGCGAGAGTATCCCATCATTGTTGCTTGCCAAAGAGATGAAGTGGTCGACTATGATCAAAATGCTAAAGATGGAGACTGGACCTCAACTACCTCATCGTAGAGTCTTCCTCTATAAGCAATGAAGTTGACATAATACAATGGCGGAACTATTGATACAAGTTTTATGCATCGGTAGTGATACAAGTTTTATGCATCGGGAAAATGTGAAACATATATTATATATCAGCTTCTCCAATTGGTTAGATGTGAATCCATGCTCATCCTACTAAAACTGATAGTGTGTAGGCTTGCTCGTTCAAATGCTTCCACAATGGCTGCAAAAATAAAAATCAAACTCAAAAGGATGCACAATTTTCTTATCCATAACTATATCAGTAGACATGCTCCTAACATAATCTCCATCCACACAAAAAGACGAGTCTGGTATCATTTTCGAGATTCAATTTGATTGTTGGAGCATAATTGATTGATTATAAGGCTCTCTTGAGATCTTTTAATTCCTCATTAAGAAACATGTCAACTTGTTCAAACCTATTGATATTTCATCCATTAAAAGAACCTTTGACAAAAATGTAGGAAAAGCAACAAGATCATGCAAAGAACAACCCATCTTATGATACAAGTAGTTCACCTTGTCAATTATCATTTATGGGCTTTGGTTCATAATCTTTGGTACTTTGTTAATCATACTACAGACATTTGAGAAATAAATCCCAACATTGAGAAGATAAGAAATCTTTCTTGCAATCTCGTACTAGTGCTATGCAAATGAACAAAGATCTTCACATATAAAACATTCTCTTAAAATCTTATTTCATGAGCAAATTCTTAGTGAAAGCATATTGCCCAAACTCTTATATCTCATGATATAGAAAGAAACTAAGATAAAACTTGAAAAACCCAAATCATAGAAAAATCTGAATCTTCCTACACGTTTTCATCCAAGCATTAACATTTTCTTGACATAACTCTATAAATCAAAATCCAGAAGCAAAACTCTTAAATCATCAAGTAGAGCCTCATTTTGACATCAAATTTACTATTCAACAAGTAAGGAAAAGCAAGACACACACAAATCACCTAAACCTTAGAAAACCCACAAATCAAAAACTTGGAAAGTCTAGACGTTAATTCCTTCAAACCATCATTATATTTCAAAATTGTAAAGCACACAGTCCTAGTACCCATCGAAGAAATTCAAACTTGGCCTTATTCCTCGTATAAGTCATCAAATTTCTAGTTGGTTTCTTCTTCAAAAGCGACCAATTGGTCCTCTATCTGATTGGTTTCTTTTCCAGTAACAACTAACTGTGGATCTGAAAAGTTTCTAGTATTAACTCCCTTGCGTCTTTGTTCTGATTTGTGAGGCTAATTTTGAAGGTTTTCTTCTACCACCATATCAATCATTTGGTGCCACAGAATCATATTATCATATGTGGCTGAATTGCAGGAAGTAGTAACTTGTAGCATGTAGCAATTATCCACTGATCTTCTACCTCTTACTATATAATCTCTTTGTTCGTTCAACACCTTGCATCCATCACAAGTAAATTTAACTAATAGCCCATCATTACAAATTTTGCTAATACTCGCTAAGTTAGCTTTCAAACTGTCCACATGAAGCACGTTTTTTAAGATAGGCAGTCCATCCACGCAAAGAGTTCCTCTTCCAATTACCGTAGCTTTCGTTCCATCACCAAAAGTAACACGGCCATCCATAAAACTTTAATAATAAATTAAGTAGCTTCTTTCACCTGTCATATGCCGTGAACATCCAATTTCAAAGTACCATCCATTGTGAGAAGCAACGCGCATAGATTTAAAAGCCATAAGTGCTTGTAGTTGATTCTTTCTAACCCAAATTTGCTATAGTAATGTTGGCTATTGTTGAAAATTCTTCAAAGATTGTTTGGATTTTTTGTTTTGAGCCCTTTGAAATAGCATTTGAAACAACTTGTAGTAATTTCACCTTATATGATCGTTTACACCACAAAAGTAACATCTAGGCACAAAGTTTTAGTTCCTCTTTGAAGTTTCTCCTTTAACAAATATGGCTTCACCATTTTGCCCATTATTTAATTTAGAGCATTCACCTTTAGAACCAACACTTTGAAACTCCCCTTTGTTTTTACCAATTTTTAGCAATTGTTCTAACTTTTCGGTACCATCATTCAACATTCTTATTCCTTTCTCGATATTGACCAGCTTTAGCTTTGTTTTATCAAGTTTATTTATTGATGATAACAAATTCATCTCTAGATCTTGAATGACATCCTTCATGATTGAATTCTCTCTCTTTAGATTCTCATTTGCTTGCTCGTTTTCACCCATTTGGCATATATTAATTTATAATCCTTGCAGATATTTTCCTTTTGGAATTCTGAGTTATTGTCATTGTTGTCATAATCTGAATTAGAATTTTGAAATGATTCATTTATATTTTCATCATCAGTTTCTTCCCTTGTTGCTACTAAAGAAGCAATTAGACTTTTGTTGTTTAAAGCAACCAATGCGGCATGATTACTCACAATTTCTTCTTTACTATCGTACTCACTTTTAGATTTGTTTTCACTCTAAGTGCTGGTGTAAGACTTCCTTTTTCTCGTTTTAAGTGTGTTAGCAAATTCCGCTTGCACATGTCAGAAACCTTGACACTCATGACATTGTATCTTCTTTGCTTTCTTTTCACCTTCTTCAGCTTTTGCTTATTGTTTGAAGTTATTATTGAATGAACTCTCACCATTCTGTCTGAACTCAAGTTTATCTTTCTTCGCCTTCTTTAGCCACTTGTTGAAATTTCTTATTAGTGACACCACATCATCTTTTTCATCAGAGTTGTCTCTTAAATCATTCACAGATATAGCAACTTCAGCTTGCAAAGTCAACCATTTGCTCTTCTCACGCTTATCTCTCAGCAAATTCATCTCAATGTTTATGAGAATCTCAATTACATTATCCAAGGATAACTCATTAATATCATGGGCTTGTTCAATGGCTGTAATTTTTGGTACGAATCTAGAAAGCAATGATCTTAATGTTTTCTTGACAAGTTTCAGATTTGAATACTTCTTCCCAAGCTGATGTGCTTGATTAGCAATATCACACAGTCTTTTATGAAATTCTCCGATAGTTTCACTTTCCTTCATCTTAAGCTCTTCAAATCTAGTGGCCAATATTTGAAGTTTTGAAGCTATCACATATTTGGACCCCTCATGTATTATTTGTAGTGTATCCCACACTTCTTTTATTGATTCACATGCTGATATCACACTGAAGCGTCCTTCATGTACAGCACTGAAAATTGTTTACGTCATTTTAAAGTTACCAATCGCTCCCTCTTCTTCAGCTCTTATCCATTCAAATGGATCTTTAAATACCGCTTCATTCTTTTCAACAGTTGTCATAGGATGAGTCCAACCATTCCCCATAGAAGTCCACACTTTAGTTCCTTGTGCTTAAATAAGCACTTTCATTCTTGATTTCCAAACAGGATAGTTGGAACCATCAAGTCGAGGTGGCCTAGTGATTGACGCCCCTTCTCTAGTAGCCATGAATGCAATATATCGATCTATACTAACTTGACGCACTAAGTTCTAATTAAGTGAACCAAGCTCTTACACCAATTGAAACACTCGAAGGTTGCAATTCCACAATGTATATGTTCTACTGTAGTTGCTTTAAACTGAACCTAACGGTTACTTAATAGAAAGCAACTATGTTAGCAATTGTGAATTTTTCCAAAATTAAATCTTAAGCATAAAAATCAAATATGCAACAAATATCTTAACACGCAAAAATTGGTAACGCAGTTTAGCACACCAGACTTATGTCTGCAGGGCCCTCACCCAGTTTAATCAACTTTCACTGTGATACATTAGTCTTATACAAGGCTTTACTGAGCCAAACCCACTTTTACACCCAATAGTACAACCACCTCGTGCCAATCTTGACAGAGGATTTTTGTACTAACATTAATAAAGATGAAAATAATAACCCAATGATTAAATCAATAAAGACATAAAGGAACACTTTGAGTCAAAAGACACTCCACTATATGTGTAACTTCATAAACTTGAAATCATGGGAAGTTGTCCAACAAGAATTCTGTTGTGAACCTTCAAAATAATCACTGAAGCATCTCATGCACAACAGCCACAAAAATCATCAAACAAAAATATGTTTCATCACCAAAACATCATCAAAAATACAGCTGAAAAATTAATTAGTTTACTACACTTTTTCCCTCACAAAAATGATAAAACAGTTGTCCAAAAATTCATGTTGTGTAGAGAGATGCATTTGCTAATGGGATAGCACAAATCACCGATGAACCAGCTGCATATCTATCTCAAATTGTTCACGTGCATATCTAATAAATCCTATCTCCTTTAGGATTCTATTTCAAGTAGGATTCCATTAAATCCTACCTTATTCAAGATAATATAATCGTATCCCAAGCGAACTTCTTATGATATATGATATATCCAACTATAAATAATGCCCAAAATAATTAATTAGATATCTTAGCAAAATATCTTAGCATCGTGACTAGAGTGAGAGATTTTGTTGCATTTACTAGATAAGAAATTAAGTCTCATATCATGAATAATATCCATTTTATATTGCTTCTTGACTGATCTAAGGCTGTTAGATCTTTGGGTGTTTTTCTAGTGTGTAATTAGCTCTAACAAACATATAAAGGTTCATCTTTAATGCTATTCTTCTACAAGACTTTATCACATTGTGTTGACGTTCACAACGATAAAACGAAGAGCGAAGCACAAAGTCGTGAACCAAATAGATTCAACTTCGATTGTAATACGTGTGGAAATAAGTAAGTCAACACTTAATTGTTAAAGCAGGCTAATTTTGTTAGTTTATACTCTACAGTCAATCAATTGGTTTTAGTTAAGTGACAAAATAATTTAAGATATTTTTGTCTTATACATGTTTAAATGTATGTAATAAAGTTTATGAGATAATTATATATAATGAGATTAAAATTAAGAGATTTATATTACATTTATGTATTATCCCTAAATTGTTCCTAGTCATTGTTTTATTAAGACTAGACATTAGTAGAATGTAAAAGACTAGTACAAGTTATGCTTTTTCCTATAAAGGAAGTAGTCGATCTCATAGGCTAAAATATAGAGATACTTAAATAAACATATAGGTGCTTATTAGAGAACAAGTTCACTGAATTGACCTCATTTAAGATATCCATTTGGAACATTACTTGTATATCTATGAAAACTCTCATTGTAATGATTGTATAAGTGAACCTTTGACTTGAGATCTTTAAAGTTATCATGTATAGGAATTGTTATGTTTTAATACTACTTATGACATATTCTAATCATGGACAGCTCATTCGTTAGTCATTAGATGTAGCATGAACTATATGAAAATAGTTGAGTGATTAAGATAGGTTTCATCACCCTAAAGTAATTAAGGAGAATATTATGTTGTCTTCGATTAGCATTGATTTGGAAAATCCTTGACCAAGGTAGAATTATGTTTTGAAAATTGTTTACAAATGTCATTATTGAATCAATAGTTAATGGTGGAGAACTAATATGATTGGAATCAAAATATAATAGACATTAATTTCATGCTCTATATTTAATCGGAACATTGTAGGATGAAAGGATTGAATTATATGAAAAACTTATGAATAGAAAGGTTAGTCAAAACTATTATGACATTCCTAAATATTTAGGTATTCATGATGTGTACTAGACGTCAATCTTGATCTATAGATATAACTTGTTTAACTAGAGAATTAGAGATAAATTGAAGAAGTTTAATTTATCTAATCCTAAATATGATTCAGAGTTATAATTTGTATCCATTACCAACATATTTGAGAACTTAATGGGTCTTACATAAAGAATGGATTGAAGAGAGCAAAAATATTTTAATCAAGCTACACTTGATTATAAAGTTTGGAAAACTTTATGATTAATGAAATATTTAGTAAGTAAGGATCAATATGAGATATTGGATCTTATTTGGGCATAACTGTATTTAATTATAATTATTTTAATTATAATTAAAGTTTATTTAAAATTAGAATTTAATCTAAAAATGTCCAAAAACATATTATAAATTGAGTTAATCTCTAATGGAACTAGCACTTTTTGCTTAACTTTTTTTTGGTAAAAGTTACAGAGTTCTCTCAACCTGTTCTATGGATACTGTTAAAAGTCAATCATTTCTGCAGCTACGGTGGTTGAGATGAGCTAGTTTTGGAAACAGTTCTAGGAATATAACAAGAAAATGATCAAACTTCGAAATAAGATATGAATTAAGATTCATGTTTTATTATGATTTATATGTTAATAATTTTATAAGATTAAAATTATCTTGGTTTTTCAAAAATCAAAACATAAAATGTTTTATAATTATTTTAATATCGTAGGAATTGGATCTCATCCTAATCTTCTAGAAAATTTAGCACCAAATGTGTCCATGACTAACCACATCTCACCCACCTCTAAAAATAAGTGTAAGTCACCATTTATTTCAACGCTTACACAAGATGTTATCAATAGAGGATCCTTATGGTTGCGGACTTTGTACGCCAAGGAATCCCACATAAGTTCTACCTTCTCGAAGCAACCCCGGCCCTGGGTAGGGGCGAGCTGGGCCTCTGCCCAGGGCCCACTTTTTATAATGTGGAATGTAGTTTATTAAAAAAAAGAAAAACCTGCACGATTTTTTTCCTGTTGCTCCTCTCTGCCGTCGTTTCCCTTGGACTTGGACTTGTTCTGTTATCAGGGGCCCACATCTTCTCTTTCACCCCGGGCTTACAAAATCTCAGGACCGGCCCTGTCTCGGGGAAATTTTTCGATCATACCTTCCTAGACAATAACTTCAAGCATTTTTAACGAAAGATAAGAAACATAATTCTTCATCTACCACATCTATTTGAAACTAAACTCTTCCCGAGTTCAACCAGATACATGCTTCCATCCTATTTTGGGTTTCAAATTGTATTAATGATGGTGCGATGTCGCTGTGGAGTAGGTAAGTGTGTAGATTGCAAAAATCACTGATGGTTATAATTAGTTTGTGCTATTACTTGTAACCTCAAAGTTAAATAAAGACCAGTTGGCAAGTGCGAGCGACTTAGCTTATTAGCCACCAAAGTTGCTTCTTCTTCTTTCAAGACTGGTGAAAAATGATAGGATTTTGATTGACACTAGTGGAGTAGGAGGATTTAAATGATATTATCTTGTATTTCTTTCTTTATCTTATCAGAACCTAGAAGTTCATCCTTTTGTGGATGGTGGATACAACTTCTTTCATACAATGATTAAGAGCTTTTGTAAATGTCGCTTCCCTTGGATGCCATTCGTATCTTGCACAATTTATCTATGATTACTTATATACACAGGGTATAGTAGTCAACCCTCTTGAAATAACTACCAAAGGTAGTTATATAGAGGCTTTAAAAACAAACGACAGACACACACATTTAGACGTATGTTTTTTAGAGTTTTTTTTTTACTTCTTCGATACAAATAAAGAGAAGATTAGAAATAGAAAAAAATTCTCTGCAGTGAAAGTTCAAACAAGGTTCTATAGCCGGTGGAACTACAACAAAAATTCAATTATGTAATTTTTGTTTTATCTGCATACGAAATGATCCTGTGATGCACATGATCTTTGTGATTATGTTTAATTTTTCTAACATTGGTATCAGAGCAGGTTAAATTTTTGTTTATGTAGTATGCATGCGTAAATCTGACATTTGACTGTTGATGATTTCCTTGCTATATCATATGTTTATGGTTTTGTTGCTCATAACATACGTCGTGTTTCTTTTTTTTTCTTTTTCGCATCTATCTTGACTATTGGCAAAAATGAGTGTTGAAAGTCTTCAACAGTGATAAATGCATGGTCTTCCACAGTGAAACATCGTTCTTATGAAAACGAAGAAAAAGGAGAGTTTTCTGTTTTTTTTTGTGTATGTTTTTTTATGAATGGTCTTCAACAAGAAAACAAGAAAACACTGTGTTTTTTTTTGTTTCTTCTCCCTGTAGATGCTTTTATTTTCAAAAGCAAGAAAAGAAAAGTTTAAAAAAAAAACACAGACATCAAAACGCAGAGAAGGAAACGCAGGAAGAAGACAACTTCTTCTTGAAAAGGCACGTGGCTTTTCATGTTTCAAATAGAAGACAATTTTTTTTCAAGTCAAGTGGCCTTTCATGTTTTCAACAGTTATTTCTTTAATGCCAAATGTGGGAGCTTGTGCGCACTGTATTACCATTGAATATAAGTATAATAAGACAAAAACTACTTAATGTTTTTGTCTGTTTCATGTATATATATATATATATATATATATATATATATATATATATATTAATATATTATATAGATTTGTGTTATAACCA
>JANQAP020000040.1:703405-719090 GCA_026874005.2 Erythroxylum coriaceum | reverse complement strand
ATGTTATGAATGATCATAGATTGGCAGATATTAAGTGGATAATGTATGTTAGAATTACATATTGAGATCCTTACTTCTTTCAAAACTGTTAGGCAGGTATATGGGTGATTAATTAGACAAACGAATGGAAATTTCAGTAGAATATAGGAAAGTTAGGCTTACTAAGGGTTTTGGTGGCATTAAGCCTACCCATCCCCTAGTGCCAACACGGCCCAAAAGGCGGGTCGTGTCACTAAGCCTATGAATTAGTGACATTTGGCATAGCTAATACATTGACATTTGGCATCATTTAATGTGTGACATTTGGCAGCATAATATGTGGACAAGTGGCCTAGTTAAAGTGTTATGAATGGCAGCTTAAATGGTGGGTAAGTGGGCTTCATGCCTTGGTGTTAAGTGGCATCTTAAGCTAGTGACACCTAGCTGGCGATGAAGCATATTTCTGTTAGAGTAATTCCAGCTTTCTTCATTCGTGTTTTGCTCTTCACATAAGCCTCCTATCTTCTCTCAATTTCTGGACTTCTACTGGAGTTTGGATCATTAGCAATAGGAAGTTTTGTAAGTTATTCCAGTAAGAAGTTGGTCTTGTGATTTTATGTATTATTACTTTGTTGATGCTGAAAGTTGCATATTAAACTTAGGTATGCGCCGGTTGTTTGGAAGCTTGGTTTAGCTGGATTCTTGGAGTTAAATTTGAAGTATAGTGAGGTAAGGGAGTGCTAAACTTGGTATAATGATAGAAAATGTATTGTTTGATGTTTGAAGTGGATAAAATGGGTACTGAATTAATGAAGAATTGTGGTTAGAAACTTGATACATGCTGGATACTCATTAGAAGGAGTAGTTCCACTGAATAGTCATCAGTATTTTAACCATATCTTGACCTGTAGACATCAAAATGAGATGATTTTAAATTTAGATTAAACTAGATACATATATCTACAACTTTTATGAAGGAATCAAATTTGATTTCTATCATTAAGGGTTTTGAAATTTGGATTGAAGTTGAGTTCTGGTTATTGTCCATAGTTGAGAATAGTATGTAGTATTTTGGGTATAACTCTCAGACTAATGAACCAAATTGAATTAACTTTATTTAGTTTGAAACTTCATACATAGAGTAACATTTGTTTAGAAGAACATATTGTCTAAAAACATCAATATATAGGTTAGAATGGCCATAAAATACTGATCCAAAACCTGCCCTGTGAAAACATCTGTTTGGAGGTTTCGGGTCACTTATCCCACAATTGTGGGAAATGGTTAGGAAGGTGAAAAAAAAAGAGATTTTGTGCAATTGATGAATTGTATAAGGTTTATTTTATTTTATTTCGTACAATAGGACTTAAATGGACTTGTTTAAGGTGTGTTTGAACTTACATTGGCATTCAATGTAATTGAGTACTAGTTAGTTTAATTACGCATTATTAATTGAGATGATAATGTAATGGATGTATAGTTTACAATGTTGAATTGCTTGGTGTGATCATGAATGAATGAGTTCCCAAGGCTTATGTCTTATGAATTGGATATAGATGTTTGTGAATTAGGAATTTCTGTGATAATATTGTGATAATTCCAGACCATCAGTTGTTCGAGGAGTTTAATAGTTGGGATTGTGTTGGAAGTGTTTTCTATTTATGTGACGATACCTAATTGGTGATGATTCAATACCTCTATTGATGCATTATTGCACATACTTGTAATTGTATAACATGTTAGTTTATTTGAAAATCAGTGAATATGTCAAGTTGAACAAAATGAAATAAAGTGATATGTGTTGCAATATGTTCCTCATATGAGAATTCTGAAATGAACCTGTTTTGTTTTAAAACTGTTAAGTCCTAGTGGTGGGTAAATAGGCATGCCTAAAAGGGTTTGTAGCTGCTCCTATCACACTTTGGAGTGTCCTATTACTGACACTTTGGTGTCTACTATTATTAAGACATAAGTCTCTCCTGTTGTGTGATACCGATCACGATATCTCCTATATTAGTCCCATTACCCACTTCTATATAAAGGATTAACAAACTAACTTGTTTCGTCTTCTATTATATGCTCAGTTCTGATATAAATAAGCTTTGATCTGAAACATTCGAGCTCTGTGCTGAAATAAGCAAATTTTGTTTTGTTACAGACAAGTTTTGTTCTGATATTATAATATTCAATTTTGAAATTGGTGATTTTTGCATTGAAGCAAATGTGTAACCTATTTTGATATGTTATGTTTTATTCTAAGATTCATGATATTTTGGTTCGGTTTAAAAATGGATAAGTAAACACTCCTTATAATCTGATGTGACTTTGAATATGTGAATGTTTGGATGACTATTTGAAACAGTTGTTAGCTTATATCCTATTTAGTTTATTCCCCACTAAGCTTTATGCTTAGCATGGTGGTTTGGCCTCGTGTAGGTTTAGATAGGAGGGTTTGAAGACTGGGACAATAACAACCACAGTGGCCATGTTTGGGTTGTATGTAATATTATGAAACATGATGTATTTTGATAAAAGTTTGTAAATCTTGTAATATAAAGTGTATTTGAACTTAAGATATGTACTGTTTTGTTTAAGGGTTTGTAATGTAATAACTTTAATTCAGGATGGTGTTGTAATTAAAGCATGTATTCGAATAAATTCAGTGTGTTGGTTAAATTTTGTTTAAAGTCGAATATGTAAGTAATGATTGGTTGTTTGAATTTTGGCAATGCTTTTTATTGTTTTGATATGTTTAAGTCCTGTCTTAGGTAACATCTGCATATCCTTCCAGGGGGTATTTGGGTGTTATAACTTTTATCTAAAATTATCATTATAATTAAGAGGAATTGCTTAAATATATACTTAATCCTTGATGATTAACTCTTTTCATATACATGATGATTTTAATGTTGCATGGTAAATTAAACAATGCAAGGAACTATGTCAAGTTCCTTAAAGAACATCTTAGTCTAACTAAACATTTCCGTCAAATAAAGAAGTGTTATGGCTTAATCAAAAATTAATCTTACACTAAAATCTTTCTAACTTAAAATAATATGGTTTAGAGTATAATATACCTTACCTAGGACGTACTTTTGTTCTTGTAAAATTAAAGTTAAAATCTATATAACCTTGAACTCAAATATGAACTTATATACCAAATAGTAGATATATTTATTAATAAGATATCTTAAATGCTAGACACCATATTTTCTATGCAATTATATTAGAATAGGTAATCAACTTTTATATTTATCTTTATTCCTAAAGTTTAAGTTGTCACCTTTTTATATCCAATATAGAGTTATTTTTAGACTATCATATCTTTACTAATTTAAAATATGAATTTTTATATTTTATGAATAGTATTTCATTATATATGAACACTAATGAGTATGACTAGATTCCCACTTATCTTCCTGTAAACAAGATAAATCTACAATTAACTTTAAAATGAACTCTTTGAATTTATTGTGAATATGAATTTTTCAATGCTTTGACTATGCATCAAACATATTAGACAAAACACTAATTCTTTTTAGATGTTTCATTATGAGATTTGAACTCTTCCAAACTCCATCTTACTTCCACTACTCATCTTGAGAACATTTATAATATAAGTATGTATTGAAATAAAAAATTTATTTAGTAAAATTGTATCTAACCCAAATTGATATCTCATAACTTTATATCATTCAATTTAGTTCTAATAATTCTAAAATTATTAGATAATATATGCTTTAACTAAGCGTCAAATTCCTAAATCATTAACTTTGACTCTTTTAAAGTCTTACTACCATTCCATATCTTATATGGAAGCGTACTAATTGATTGTATGGAACTATAAAATGTAATTTCTTATATTAAGGCATAACTATAAAATAAATAAATATTGCATGACACAATTTCTCAAATCGTAAATTTCCTCCTTATAAAAATCCATACTTCTATGGAGCTTAGTTGTAGAGATATTTGCTAGAGAATCTCGTTGTCTATAGATAATTAAGGAAATTTTAATGTAAAACTTACCATATTAGTCTTCTCGAATTGTTTTATTGTCCTTAACGCACAGTTTCTACTTATATCTAAATGATTTGAAACATTCAAAATTTTAGATTAATATTTTATTTAATACATATGAATATATCATATAAAGTCATTAATAAGTTTAATGAAATATAGGTAGTTGTTCTTTTATGAATTGATATTACTTCTTATACATAATATGTATAAGTTTTAATAATTCAATACCATAGTCATCATTTAGCTAAATGTCGATCTGACCATCTTTTAACCTAATGAGTTTCATAAGGTTCATAATAGAAAAGATAAATACATCATTGTATGTAACTTTATGTTTCTCATTATGTTGATTTAACTAACATAGTATAAAAGGATATTCTTTATTATCTAACTAGGTATTCTTGTCACTTATGTTAAATATAATTATCTCTTAATACAATATACACAAACTATTTGCATAAGCTTTGATTAAATAATTGACAAGAAAAGTCATGCAAATATTTTCTTTTAATGATAAATATTATCATATTTAAGAAAATTCCTTCAATATGCTTTTAATAAGGTAAAATTGAGTGAAACAAATCTTTCAAAGTATTATACTTTTCAGTTCTACTTTATACAAAAATATGTATTATACTATTATGCCATTGGCATCCATCTTATATATTCAGTTAATGTTTATGAGACATTAGTTAATTCTAAAAGTGTCATTACATTTTTCCATCTATATGACATTAACCTATCTGTCACACTTTGGCACTGAATACCTAAACATGGATTATAATAGGATTTTTTAATGGATATACAACTTTTCTTTCCATCTTTAAGAACTCTTCTAAAATCTATTTTAGGTACAAAAATTTAGTTTAATAAGCACCAAACATACCAAATAAAGGTAACTACTACCTAAAATAATATAAATGTGAGGTAATAAGTAATTGCTAAATTTGAGGAAAATAAGTAATTGGTTAAATGTCATGAAAAAGCAAATAAGATTAGTACTTTAATCATATATTTAGTTACTTTATATATTTTGTTTAAAATGATAGTCTCATTGCTATTCTAAAAAGATTACTTTTTATCTCTCTAGTGGGGTAGAAAAACTTAAATTGGGTAGAGAACATCTTTATTAATCACATCTTATATAATTCCTAGTTGAGTTAGTTGATAACTCACTATAGCAATATATGTAATATGTTATTCTTAAATCTGCCGCTAAATTCATATAATCACGAGTCTACTTATCCAAATCATACAAAATTTGTTAAGTATAAATTATTTTTTAAGACTAACCATTTTTGAATTAAAGTGACTTTCAGTTTACTCAATAAGTCTAACAATTGACAAAACTATAGTTTACTCTTGTAATGATAGAAGATAATAATCATTTCTAATCATATAATTAATATTTTAACAAGAGATTTAATTTTTTATCAAACATAATTAAATGTAAAATGTCCTATATATAAACCTACATTCCAATGCATATAATTAAATGTAAAATGTCCTATATATAAACCTACATTCCAATGCATATAAAGTATATAAAAAATACAATTCAATATATGAAAATACGGTAGGCCCTCAAAGGAGAAGGAAGGCTAGAATGCCAACAAATGTCTATTATTGAATTCACCTGACGCGATAGTCCCATTTTTGAGGTAATATAATATAGACTTTTTTCAACTCTTTGATTCGAGTTTGAAAAAGAGACTAGGCTCTTAGCCTTTACGAATCCATGCCTTAAAAAGAGCTTTAGAAGGCCTTTTAATAGGTATTAAAGGATAAATTCTTGCTTAGCATAGGACTAACGTAGACTTTATAAATGTCAACTAAGTATTGTAAGTCAATTTCTCCCGGCTTTTCAATCATTGGTGACCTTCTCTTTCTTCTATTTAATGAATGGGTAGTCCGTTTTGAAATCATTCACCCTGCAACCACCCCTGAGTTTATTCTTCAACCACTTCTTTCCTCCCTATATAGCGAGAAGTAAATAAACGAGAATTAATTCTAACTCCCACATGGGATCGAATTACTTGAATAAAAAATCAATAATTATTTAATTATAGTTATTAATATAACAAGTATAATTTAAAATAATATTTCTGGATCTTTAAAAAATTAAATTAAATTAAACCCTTGATACTTGAGTAAATTAAATTCTTATTACAAATAGACATTCAAAATCAATGAAGACTTGCCCTGAATGGAAAAATAATCTACTTTGATTTAAAAATAAATTTCCAAATTCAATTGAAAACTATTGAAATTATATTAAATTCTTTAATAATTTAATAAATTTCTTACTTAGTATGATTTAAAAAAATCTTTCTAAAATTCAACAAGTAAAATATTCTAATCTAATTAAAAAATTTTCAATCTAATCATAAATAATTTATTTTGAATTCTATTTTCTAATGTTAAAGGAAACTATTTTGAAAATCAAAGGAAAAATTTTAAGTTTAATTAAGAAATTTTTATTTATCACTTTATTAGAGATTAATTTTCTATTATTTATAATTAATTAGGAAAATTTTTTATTTATCACTACTTTAAAAATTCCTAAACTAATTAGAAAACTATTTTATATTAAAGAAAGCTTAACTTTCTTAATTAATAGACTTTTTAAAATTTAACTAAGAAAATTACCTATTTTAATAAATCAATAAACTTATTTTTATATTAATAAAGAAACAATTTCTAAACAAATAATAAACTTAACTTATTTCAATCAAATTGAAATAAATAAATTTAATTAAGAAAAACTTTTCTTAGTTACTTGAGAAAATTTTCTTAATTGTAAACGAGTTCAATTAATTATTAATTTCAATCTAATTCAATTAATTATTAATTTCAATCTAACTGGAATATAATTAATTCTAATTCTGAAAAATATTTTTAAAAATTTAAATTAGGAGTTAATTTAATTATTAATAAAATTAATAAAATAATTAATATAATTTTAGAATTGATTTAAATTTTAAAACAATTTTATAATTTTTATTTGGTATTAATTTTGGTCGTGTCCCAGTTTGAATGTGATATTCCAAACCTAAGATAACTTCTAACTTTGGATTACCTTAATCCAAAGACCAAATAAGTTTTGTTACATCCTTAAAATAACTTAACCTATACTTAGGAAGCTTTATCTTAATAACCAAACATCCTTTTCTTTTATATTAGAAGACCTAACCACTTGTTTAAACCCTAACTACCAAAAATCTCTACCAACTGCCACCATCCTCCCATGTTGTCAACTAGCCTATGAGTCATACCACCTCTAATAATGTTTTGATAAAAAATATGTTCTTTGAGTAACTTAAGCTTTAAAATGAAGAATAATATAAGGAAGGGAAAAGAAAAGAAGAGAGAAGCAGAGCTAAGCCCAACCAAAATTTTGCATCTTATACTTTTTCTGTAGAATGTCACAACTAGAGAGAGACTTTTCCTTCTGACTTAGAATTTTACTACGTTACCCTTTAGCTACCACCTTTTTTTATTTTTGGTATCTATACTTCGAGGCAAGCCTAGCTTTAGTTTTGTCTTTAGGTAATCTCCAAAGGTGATGGCCCTAGAGGAGGGCCTGGGAGTCACTAAGGATCCAAATCCAAGGAGTTTGAACGTAGCTAGCAAAGATGGTAGTAAGTTTAACCATATGAAGAACAAAAAGAGTGTAGAAAACTCTACTGTAGAGGAGTTTCCCCCTCTTCAGCATTCTATAAATAGTATTTGAGCTCGAGTTAAAAATAATTCTTCTAGTGGTCAAGATGATAACAATGTTAATGTTGTAGCTAAGAAAACTACCTCCAATTCTTAGAGTGAAAAAGTATCACTCACTGTCTCTAATTGACAATCAAAACACTATCATACTAAGCAATATCATGGGGATGGCTATTCACTCCACTCCTTTCAAATATCTTGGGGTGCCTATAACCACCAAGAAGCCTAAATTTGCTAAGTGTATTCTTCTCTTAAAGAAATTCAAGAATGAAATCAATAACATGTATAATAGTTTCTTACTTATAGCTAGAAGACTCCTCATTTCTTTAGTTATGAGAAACCTAAGTGGTCACTGATTTGCTTATTTATTTATTCCTAAAAAGTTGACTAGGGAGATAGAAAAATGCATTAAAAAATTCTTACGCTTTGGGAAGGTTGATGTCATTAAAGGGGTAAAAGTAAAAAAGGAAGACCTATGCTTACCTAAACAAGGAGGAGAGTTGGGAATAATTTCAATTTAACTTATGCATAATGGCTTACTATCTAAGAGGATATGGAAGATACTAGAAGATGTGGAATTCTTATAATCAAAATGGATAAATGAATAATACCTTAAGGATACTAACTTCTAGAAGATAAAAACAAGTAGGGAGCAATCTTGGACAGATCTTGAGATTAAGGGATAAAATTTATCCTCACATCCAAGCTCAAGTAAGGAATAGGAAATACTCCTAATTTTGGTTTGATAATTAGAGCAATTTAAGTCCTCTTTACAAGAGACGAGAGCTAAGTTATCTTATATATAGGATCCATAAAATGGTCATTAGGGTGTAGTATATTAAAATGAGTTTTGCTACAAGGCCAAATAATATTAATGTTTGACTTGAAATACATTTTTTAAACTAAGAAACATAGAATATGGGGTATATGGAAGTTCCACTAGTAATCTCACCCTATATGCCACCTTGTTTATTTTCTCAACAATTTCATAGGGCAATAATATAGTGGTAAAAGCTTGTGATTAGTTTTTATTTGTAATGAATGATGCTTGTGAGGTTGTAAAATACACATTCTCCATTTTGGAATTCTCTATTAGATCTTCTTTTATCCACTTATTACTTCATTATAATGTTGATCTCCTTATATATGGAATTTTGCTACTAAAAATACTGTTTCTCTCTCCTTTATATCTTGATCAATAACTAAGATTTTTGAATCACTCATAAAATAAGGTACATCTATTAATGGTGAATATCTATAAAAATTTCAAAATGGTGTTAAGTTAATAGATGTATGGTTAGTTGTAATATACCACCTTTAGCAAAGGTACACACTTAGCCTATTGAAGAATCACAACATAAGTATGTCAAATAAGTCTTATGTATCTTATTGATGGCCTCTGCTTGCCATCATATCAGGTATGGTATGTTATGGAGAATTTTAGATTAAATTCCTGTTATTTAAGGGTCTCTTACCAAATGAACTTAGGAACAAAGTTTCTTTATCACTCACTTTTTCCTCAAGAATAGAAGCTTGAAAATGTAGTTAATGAACTTTTGGGCCACTTTAGTAGTTGAATATAGATGCTTGATGGCACCAAAGTAAGAGTTTTTGCTAAACCTATCCATCACTACTAAGATCAGTAAATTTCCTCTTAATAATATTAGTCCTTAGATGAAATCTATGTTGATTTCTTTCTATTATCCATCAAGTATAGGCAATGGTTATAGGATCCCTAGATAAGATGAGGAATCATGTTTGTTGCTTTAATATAGTAACATTGTTTGATGTAGTTCCTGGTGTCTTTAGTTAACCCTTTCTAATAAAACATGTCTTTTAACCTCTTTATGGTGGATAATATTCTAAAGTGTCCTCATTAATGATATACTAAGTTAAATAATCTTGTTTTCAGCTTTGTTTAATCTCCTTCTAGAAAGTGGTGTGTATATAAGAAGGTAATAGATCAGTAATAGCTCAAGTTTGGTTAGCCTTGATGAAGAATCTATTGTAGCATTTTCCTTGGCACTTTTATAATGCACCTTAAAGTCATATCTTGGAAGCTTAGGCAACCATATTGGATGGCAAGAAATTATTACTCTTTCTTCTCATAGATAAATCACCTCCCATTTTGATAGTGATGCAATTGATAGCCTTAATTATAGCTAAGAATTCCTTCTCATAAGTAGATAAACTCATATGTCTAATTATTAACACCTTTTTATTATAAAGTGATTATCCAATTGAAGAATTGCGCTTATTCCTATTCCTACTAGCATCAAATTTAATTTAGATGTCCTGGCTCTTTTTAGATTGGAAAGTTCTTATTGTTCCCTTTCGCTCTAGATCAAATTAGCAATGTTTTATTTCTTTAGAAACTATATTAATGGCTTGGACATTTCATTTTAGTGTTTGATGAACCTATGGTAGTAACCAATAATTCCTAAAAAGTCCCTTAACTCACTTCATGTTTTTGGTGATGAACAATCTTTTATGGTTTTCACCTTTTTAGAATATGTCCCACTCCCCTTTTAGAAATGGAGTAACAATGGTAACGTACTTGTCTTTCTCCTTTTACAAAGGATTGATTTTACTTATGTATCTTTATTATTCTATTGATATATTCCAAATATTATTCGAATGAGCTACTGAAAATCAAGATATCGTTGAATAATACTATAATGGATCACCTTAAAAAAGGTTTGAAGATTTCATTCATTTGGCTTTAGAAGGTTAAGGGAACATTAGTTAAGGGCATAACTAAAAAATCATAATGGCCTTTATATATCTTGAAAATAATCTTAGGTTTATCTTCTAAATTCATTCTAATTTAATGGTACCTTGAATTTATGCCCAACTTAGAGTACCAAACGCTCTCTAATGAGTGGAATTGGGAACATTTCCTTAATAGTATATTTGTTCGATTCTTAGCTATCTATGCACATCATTCATGAATTTTATTTTTTCTTAACTAGAACTAAGGGTGAGGCATATGGACTAATACTACAATGGATGAACTCTTGCTTCATCAATTCTTAGATTTAACCTTTAATTACATCCTTTTATAAACTAGAATAGTTACAAGGCGTAATGTTCATTGTCCCCACTCCCTCTTTTAGGTGAATCCTATGACCTTGATTCCTATTAGATGTTATTTGGTTAGGATTATAAAAATATTAGTAAACTTTATGAGCAATCCATTAATCTTCTCAAAAGTTCTAATTTGATCATCCGTCATACTAACTTGTTATATTAAGCACTCAATAGGGTATGTTAATTGAAACATATAAAGATAGCCATTTTTTGAGTGTTTGAGCACCTTATTAAAGCCTTTTCTTAATATCAAATTGGATCCTTAATGGGTGTGATTAACTAATTTTAACAAGTGGCATTCATAGTCCTCTTTTGAAAATTGCATAATACACTAATGAGATCAACAAGCCATTGCATTTTAAGAACCATATCATAACCTCCTAATGCTATTACTAGAGCATTGGTAGTGAATTCCATTCCTTTTGTAAACTAAGAGAAAATTATAAAGTATTAATGGCAATCTAATTTCAGCCTTCCTCCTACAGTTATCTAGAAGGGATCTACCTCTTATATGCCACATCTACTCTTTTCATTTTATCACAAACATATCATCAAAATTATAAGTATTCCTATTATTAATCAATATGTGAATTAATTTCTTTTAATGAATTCTAGTAATTTGCTTTTTTTAAAAATTTGCATTCATCTCTGATTCTCATTATAGTCTGCAGAGAAACATTAGGTATAGGTTGTTTTATACCTTCCTCACCTGTTGATTTGTCTTCCTCCACCATAAAATCTTCCTTTCCTTCTACCATATACAAATGAATTTACCTTTTCTCACACTTATGGCATGGTGTTTTCTTCACACTAGAAATAAAGATCATTAACTTTTTTTCCATCAAACTCCCTATTATTAAAGACTTCGATGTTTTGTTAGTTTTGATGTAACCTAGTCTATTAAGTTAACTACCTAGAGTCGATAATATTCCATCCAATTGTTTAAGCAACTTTTTATAGATCCAACATTATGGGGTAACCTAATATTCTTTCAATTTATTATGAGATTAAGTTAGTTGTCATCACCATTTCCTACTTTCTAGTAAGTACTTATGCTTATTGAAGTGTTATTGATAGGGATGGAAAGAATTGGCCTAGCCTAACTCAAAGTCAATGAATTCAACCCACGTCTACCAAGTTTTGGGTTAATATCAGGTTTTTTTTAAAAAGAAAATGAACTTCAAGTCCAGTTCAGACTTTAAGGACTAGACTGACCTGAAGGTTGATAGATATGTTACTTTAAAAAATATATTTTTTCCTAAAGTAGCAAAATAATGTCATTATATTAATTGATGGTTAAAAAAACTTAATCTTAAACTCATTTTCTATATTAAACTCATTTTCCATGGTGGCCCGGCAGGCCAGGATGGGCCAGCCCACAGTTCGACCCTCTGGTGGGCTGACCGGGTTGAGCTGCCCGCCATTTATTTTTTAAAGAAAAAAATTTCAAAACGATGTTGTTTCAAAAAAAATGGGTGGGCTACGGGCTGGACTGGGCCGACCATGGATGGTCCGTGGCTGGGCCAACTCGGACCAAAAACGGGCCGAGCCATTATTGCCATCCATATGTATCACCATCTGCCATTTATCTACGACTTACTTGTTTATTGCTTCTCTCTTGACCAATCACCGCTTACCCCATAGCACTAAGTATTATTATAGGATTTTCGTAAGTTTTTCCTTGCTTGTTCCCTCTTGTTTTTATATTTAATTATAAGTTTGAATATCTCTTTGATTTTTAGAGTTTTTTTCCTTTCTACTACTCTATGTTTTTACCATATCTTGTAGGAACTCTATTATGCATATGTGAATCCTCACTTTCTATAAAATCAATTAATGAAGTTACTTGCGAGTTCTTGTCTACTTTTATGATTTTCAAAGGGAGTAGTGAATATTATATTATCTCTAATAAATTTTTTTCATAAAATAGTAAAACATCCAAATTATTAATCTAGTTAGGCTCTCATTTATGTCTTCTTCTATAAGAAAAACTACTATTAAAGATTAACAATAAAAGGTTGATGGTTAACTAAAAAATGTTTCAAAAGTTAAAATATATCTCTTCTATTTGTCAGTTTACAAAACTTACATGTATTATTTAGGTTCATCAATTAAAAGTTAATAATTCTTATTAGTGAATGTGACCATTAACAAATTATCCTTTAGTAAGTTGCATATTTATTTATATTAAACTTTCTTGAGTTAATACATGTTAGCTATAATGTTTAAGATATGGGAATTGTAGTTTCTAAGGAAACATGTAGGCTTTACTAGTCTTTTACAGGTCACCCTCTTACTTTTAGTAGAACATAGAGATGTAATTTGCAAATCTAGTAAGGAAAACTATAACTTGTCTACTTAAATTGTAATGCCATTATTACACTTTTACTAAATGATCTTATTGGGAGGTGGATTACATGTCATATATCATTGTGTTTATCATTTTTCTTAACAGGGAGGTGGATTGGTTTCAATTGATACATTTAGTTTTGATTTGAATTTGGCCTTTCTAACTTAGAAAATATGTACATGTACTTATATAAAAACATAATCAAATTATTTATAGGTTATACATTGATGATTTCATAGTTTAAATATTTGCACCTTTTCTAGTATATTATATCATAAGTTTATTTTAGTGCCTATTAGATTATATATTATTTTATGAATGAACTCCTTTTTTAGATATATCACTTATTATATGAGTGTCCTTTATAACTATACTCTTTTGATGAATATACATATAGTATCATAATTGTACAATGTTCAATTCTATTTGTTTTCACTTTTAAGAGCTTATGAAGGATTTAAGGATATACATCATCTTATTTAATAAAGCTTATTATGGAAGAGTTACTTATATCCATCACGATTTGTGAATAGTGAAGCATATGATATTCTTGTAATAATGCTTTTGGCTATTACTGCAATTTTTACTAACTTTTCTCCCTCTCTCCCTCTTAAATATGTAATTGCTATATGTTATCGAGTGTTTTTTCATATGTTAATAATCGTTACTCCCATATATAATAATGCTTTTAGCTGTTACTGCAATTTTTACTAACTTTTCTCCCTCTCTCCCTCGAGTGTTTTTTCATATGTTAATAATCGTTACTCCTATATATAATGCCCTAAATTTTTAGGAGATTATTCATTTGAATTTTGATATTAGAGTTCATGTCACAGTATTTCTTCTTATAGAACATCGACTACAATTTTTATACATACTCATGTAAATCATGATGATATAACCAAAAGTAAGATAATTTTAAAATGAAATTTATAATTTTATGTTTGCTAAGCATAAGGTCAATTACTTCACGAATATAAATTTCAAGCTTTTTAGCTTGGCCTAGATTAACTAGGCTTTTAGACCATCAAATGCTGATTAATCTTTAAGCTATCTAGGTTGCTTAAAGTCAATTCCAAGCCCTGAAAACTTTGTTGGGTTTAGGCTATTAGGAGCTTGGGCTTGACTTGATCCATTACATTCTTAGTTTTGGGTTTAATAATTTCACCATCAGTTTTAATTCTAGTTTTAGACCTTAAGAAAGAATCCAACCAAAGATTTTTGAGGCAATGATAAATAATTTGAATATCGATCAAACTTTACATAGTAATATTGAACTCCTTTTGTTTGAGTTTTTTTAAGTCAACTACCAAATCTGTAAAGATCTTGTCATCAACCTATTAAATAAGAGTTGTTAAAAACAACCCATCATGACCATCCAAATAATAAGACTGTTAAAATGATTTTAACTAACCTTTTGGTGCATGAATTTTTTTATATAATTCAATTATTTCATTATATAATGTTTTGATTAAACATAAAATAAAGAGTCAATATCTACTCTATATGAGTTCAATCATATTAGTTCTTTATCATTAGCACTGATTATTTTAATGGTATTTGAAAATATCTTCAAATTTTCATTCCTACTTGGCCAAAAATTTACCAAAATTGATACTAATTGAGAATAACAAAGCATTCTCTCTAATTAATTTAGGGTGACAAATGTTACAAATATCTTTATATAGTTCAAGCCATATCTAATGACTACTAAGTGAGTTATTGATTATGATATGTCATAAGTAGTATCAAAACATAGCAATCTCTATATGAGATATTTTAATAAGTCAATACTCACTTATATAATCAGCAAAATGATCATCTTTATAGTCACATTAGTAATGTTTCATATGGAATGCTCATGTCGGATTAGTTTACTGAACTTGTTCTCTAATAAGCAGCTACACATTTGTTTAAAGTATATCCATAATTTAATATATGGACTAACTATTTCTGTCACAAGGAATAAAGATTAAACATGCTAGTCTTTCTACCTTATTAATGTCTAGTCTTAATATAGCAATAATTAGGAAAAATTCAAGAATAACACTAATACAATATAAATCTTATAATTATGATGTCATTATAATTTTATTTATAAATTATATTTATCCTATAGACTTTAGAAAAAAGGTGTAAATCATCAAATAATGTTTTGCGAAAGTTCTAAGTTATTCCTTGTCATTATCTCTAGTACCATTTACACCTTAACATTAATAAAATGGCAATATTTCACCTTAAATTCTAATTTCATTTACTTTCGTTTAGTTATTTATTATTAGACAATTGATGTTGTTGGACCCCAAACTGTTCTTAGAAGACTAGAACTAATAAATGAGAATTGTGGAGAAGTTCGTACTTGTGTTTTGACGTTTTAAGTGGATAAGAAATTTTGAACTGAAGAGAATTAGTTGAATCTATGTAGTAAGTTGATTAAAAATATGCGCATATATGTATGTATGTTCAGTTATTGATGTTCATGATTAATCATGGATTATTGATATTAAAGATGATATGGAGTTG
>JANQAP020000040.1:532596-550890 GCA_026874005.2 Erythroxylum coriaceum | reverse complement strand
TTAAAAGTTAACTCAAGTGCCCAAAATAACTGGGAAGCTAAAGGTCACACGCATAAAAGATCGGATGAAAAACAAAGTATGCATGGCTGTCTTTATAAGCAAGTCACAATCATGACTCACTTATGAACACACAAAAATTCAACCAAAAAACACACTCCATTGAGAGGCTAAGGGTCCAGAAGAGTTTTGGAGGTTGAGAGGAGTGATCTTAAGGTTTATTCATGCAATTTTATGCATTTGTTACATAAGTTTAATTGCATGTAACTTGATTATAATCTAACTCTCGATTGAGCATCTACTTGAATTCATCTTGTTCAGGGGCTCTAACCACCCTCACACGCTGTTATTCTTTATCTTTTCATGTTCTCAAGAGGCCAAGGAAGGTTTTTGGTGTTTGTAACAACCCAAATAAGGAGAAGAAGCAAGAAAGGAAGAGTTGTCCTTAAGGTACACAATTTTAATTACATATTCTTTCGATTATGTCTATTACATACATATGATTCTGGATTTTTTGAAGATGTCGTGGGGTTAGAATTTTGATTCCAATGCTTCTGCTACATAGTCATGTACGAGATGATGGACCCATAGCTCCCAACAAAATTCTTAGTGATAAGTTATATTAAATCTCTTTTATCGTTTACATTTTATTTTGCTTTAGAGAAACAATAATTACTAATAAATCATTTTTACATATTCTATTAGAGTTAAATTTGTGATCAAATGGTAACTAATAGTATGACATCATCTTAAACCACTAAAGTTAAATCTATAATTTAGTAAAATTAACAAAATAAAATATGAAAAGTTGGGATATTTTATTTATTACCAAATGAAAATATCTATGAAGTTAAATTCAAAATATATATCTTACAACAATATAAGAGATTTTGGTGTAATTGGTCGTAATTTCCCAACTACACCAATTTGACGTTGAAATTTATACCAAGTATCAACAAACAAAAGTTCGACAAATTTCAATCTAAGCAACGTTGTAACATGTAAAAGAAAAACAGAAAAACAACCAAGTGAAAAACATGGACATTCACAATGTCGTGTAGAGAAATTTGCTTGTAAAGGAGGCAATTCAAAGCCAATCAAAGGACTACATGGTGGAAGTTTTAGCAACAAATATGGTTTGCATCTTGGAATTAAACTTACACTCTCCAACAAACTCTTGACTGATAGATGTATTCGTTGTGATTTAACGCTCGTTTGATCCACGCCCTTTTGCAATTTTCCATTTCATTAATCGAAACCGTAACTCTCTCTCTCTCGCGATATTAATCAATCCATCTCCTTGTTGGGTATGGGAATAAAGTTATCTTTATACGCGTTACTGCCCTAGTCGCTGTAGATTGCTTGATGGGTTTTCTCTTCAAATCATTATCTTTGTATAGTTCCATTAATTAGTATATGTTGAGGGAAAGGATATATAATTTGTGGGGTTCTGATGTTTCGATGTTTGAAATTCGTAGATAGTCTTAATCTAAGTTCAAAACCCCATGGCAAGAAGTTCGTCCAAGCTTGAGCATCCCTTGGGTTCGTATCGTTCTCCTCCCCTTCTATTTTCTTTTACCATTCGATTCCGATTTTCATCAAAATTTAATTCTGTTTGTGTTAGATTGAGGGTTACCAATAATCGTTTCTTAATCGGAGCTTCTGGATTGCGTAATTCTGTATGGCATGCAGATAAAATAAGCTTCGATGGATGTGGTTGCAATGTCAAAATTTAAGCTTCTTATCAGGATCATGTGAAACTGGGGATAGCTTGTTTCGAGATTATGATAAATTTTGGTGATTTAGTTTGGTCGTGGGTTCGGGCTTCTCTCGTTTCCGTTTGCATTAAGTTTAAAGTTTGCAATAAGATTTATGGGTTACTCCATTTTTACTTTGATCTTCCTTTTGCTCCTTTGTTTTGAGTGGGAAGGGGATGGGTACGTTCGAGACTCGAAGCCACCTTATCGTTTGATCTGTATGTTACAAGTTTGATTTTTTCATACATCATATTTTCCATCTGCTGTCGATTTATTCGTTTTTAGTTCTTAGGTTTGTATGGATAATAGACTACACATATTGCTTTTGAACCTGCTTTCTTTTTTCTTGGAATTTATGTTGTCATTAGTATCGTTTTGTTTACTCTTTTAAATTTTGGACGTCTACTATTCAGAGAGAAGACAAGCAGAAGCTGCACGCATCAGGGAGAAGTTTCCGGACAGAGTACCTGTATGGAGTTAAGTTTCTCCTTTTTTTTGGCTTACGTGTATTGTTCTGATACTCTGCATTTGATGCAGGTCATTGTGGAAAAGGCTGAAAAGAGCGATGTTCCAGACATTGACAAGAAAAAGTTAGTTGCTATTTAGTTTCCTTACCTTTCTATCAAATTGTGCGAGAAACTTGACATTTATAACAGATTTCCACGGTTTCATCAGGTTATTTCTTTAAGTGGTTCTGATTGCTTCGTTAACTAAGCTATTGTGTTACAAATTGCCATAGCAAACTGGTTTTGGCGTATGATATAGTTGGCGTCTTTGTTAGTGAAAGAAGTAGGGATGTACTATAGTGGGATTTGTACAGTAATGATAGTTGGTGGATATTATTTCTTTGAAGCCATTCGTTTGTGGTTGAATGCAGCAGGAGTGATAACGAGCCCTGGAATGTCTTCTTGGTTGAGTTCTATCCACATTTGCGTGTCGGTTAGAAGGCCTAAACATTTTCTGAATAGCAACCGTTAAAATTTCATGCAATTGTATGTTGTGGCTTTGTGTAGAGTTAGCTTGAAGGCATTGCTGATGCTAGATTACTGAATTTCATGAGGGTAAATTGATTAATGCTTCACACTAACTTTGGATTTTGTTCTTGTGGATTCAGGTATCTTGTGCCTGCTGATTTGACAGTTGGGCAATTTGTTTATGTTGTGAGGAAGAGGATTAAGCTGAGTGCTGAAAAGGCTATATTTGTCTTTGTGAAGAACACACTACCTCCTACAGGTTAGTGAAAAATATGATATTTTAGTAGTTAAGTGGCATCTGTGAGCCATATTGCTAATCTTCTTATGTTGTTGCAGCTGCATTGATGTCTGCAATCTATGAAGATAACAAGGATGAAGATGGTTTTCTTTACATGACTTATAGTGGAGAGAATACCTTTGGGTCTCACTTAGACCATTGAATTCAATCTCTGTAAATCAAACCTGCAATATGTATATTCTCAGTCTCGGTTGCTCTGACCTGCTCGGGTCGGGACTTATGGCAAACTTTTTAAAGTGGATATGGATTACTATTTTCTATTATTGTTTGTTTATCTAAACATCTTTTGCTGCTTATGGTCGTATCCATTTGTTAGAAATTAAAAACAAGATTTTATAATGTAACGATATTAAAGAGAAAAACGTTACTAGATCTGAATTATTTGAGAGTTGGTTTTTTGGCAAAACTTTCCGGCCCCTCGATGTAGTGGATCCTTGTCCTTGGGCAATAATATAGTAGGTTTCTTCTTGGATCTAACAGAGTAGTAAGGCTTCTGTTGGGAGTCCCTATTAAAACTTCTGTTAAAAAATAAAAAGAGGACACACAAGATACTTACATGCCGATTAGTTTTATCAGATATCTAGCTACTAAAGAGGACACACAAGATACTTACATGCCGATTAGTTTTATCAGATATCTAGCTACTAAGGGACCTCCCTTGATTTATACTATACTGCAGCACAATGTAGGAGACTGGAAAGCGAAGAACGTTAAGTAAAACTGTAAAAGAAACAGACAAGACATTATATTCATAACCTGCAAGGTTATAATTGAGAAAATAAATCAAACGATTGAAGCCACCTTACGATTAGAGTTTGAAACATAAGGGAACTTTAACAAGTGTTTCGTTTTTTCATATATATAATTTATTTTATTTATTTAGGGGAGCTTTTCCTTTGGCATATGTTTTTGACCCACTTGATGCTGGAGGATGCTCCAGTCTTGATCTTTTCTGCTCCTACGATTGCAGCTGCTTTGACTTTATTTAGTCCTTTGGCATCTCCACTCTTGTTACTGCTGGTTTCTTTCTTGTTGGCAGCCTCTTCTTCTGCTATTGCACCAAACCCTCCTGGACCCCATTGATCTGCCCAGCTCGGTGCCTCACTTTCCATTCCTTCTTGCTTTGCCAAGCAAATCCCAGAATCCAAGGAGGAAACTGTAGTTGTAACCTTTGGTCCTACAGGGAAAAGATTAATCTTTTAACAACTTCTGCAGTAGTCAAAATTAAAAAGCATGAAATGAGATGGAAGAACAGGTTGGCTAAGTACTGGTTTCAAGGATAGAACTAAAAGAAATGCTTAGTTGCAGCTCAAAGTCTAAATAAGAATTCCTCAACGCTTCAGAAAATGGTGGCAGAGCTTGGTTTATCAAGGTAAGCATGCATCTTATGGAGACAAAGGAAGAGATCTCAATCTACATCATCCTAAACACAAACTTTAAGTTTTACATAATTGAGGAGCAGATTATAATTTTCTAGATCTATTGGAAGACAAAGAGAGAGATAGTACCTCAAGGTGACCGCTTGGCACTTGGATTGAAAAACTCGATTGAGGAGCCAATGGAAAGTAATTGAGGACTCTTAAGCAAAAGAAAAAGTTGCCTGCAGATGTGCTGTCTTTAACTGCACTATATTCTTTTAAAAAGAGACTTGCCAGCTCACTGGTTTCCTAATTGTGAAGCAAACTATGGTCAAGCATCCCCCCTTAGTTTTTCAATTCTCTTCCCTAACAAAAACATTTGGCAATAAAAACTACCCCTACTTTCAACCAAGATTCACAACCTAATATTGTCCCCGCTCTACATGCTCCTCACTTTCATATTAACTCATAATATGGGTTTCACCAGTGGTAGTATGGTGTCTCGTAAACCCTATAATTCTTTCATGTTAAGTCATATACTTCCATATATGCAAGAAGATACACCAAAACATAGAAATCTAGAAATATGCGTAGGGAGTTTCACTTTGGTGAACTGCTCTACTTATGACCCTTGCATTTGGATTACGTACAAAATGAAAAGGAGGTAAGAATATGACACCGCGTTTGCTTCAGAACGTACCCAACTAATCAATAAGCATCACACTGCATATAGGCAGTCAGTATTTCTGAGATATTCTAGTCTAAGAGACTTTTCAGTACAGGGCAAAAGAGTATTACCAAACTCCTATCAGTATGCAGTGAAATTTGAAACATGGCTAAATAACTATTTTTATAAACACAAGCTGATCTCAAGTAGCCAAAATAAGTTTCGCTGAGATTGTCCCAATGTTCGAATGTTGATCTTCACGGCCAGAAAGAGTAGAGTGCAGTTAGAGGAACTAAATGAAATGGAGATTTCATTACCATAGAAATTTGCAGCGGCGCATCTATTACAAAATGCCCTTCATTGATTTTTATGCTGCAAACAAGACACGCAACCACTGTATAGAAAAGCTAATCAAAACACATTTGTTAGTCAGCAGTATGAAAAATGATTCAGTAACTGCTTTTTCTTTTTATAATAACATGTTACTGACAAAAAGCCAGAAATTAACGACCGTTGAAGCCAAAGTGAGAAACAAAAAAAGAAAAAAAGTTAAAGCCAAATCGAATTCCCAAATCGTAATATCAACTTAAAAGAGAATCATGGGGATTGTATGACTTTATGTCTTAATACATGGGAAACTAAGGATTTGAAAGAACATCTGGAAAGAAATAATATCCAACGAGATCGGAGAAAAAAATAGTAAACATGAACTAATTACTTGGAGAAGCAATTACACTGAGATCAAAATGGGGCTGCATCATATCTGCAGCCAATCAGCTCACCTTCTAGGCACAAAGAATCTCATAGGCCAAATCAGAGCCCAGTGATTGAATAGCAAAAGATGGGCATATCTACAATATATTGTATTGGTCAAGACATTGAAATGGAAAAGGAAAGATTTATATCATCAGGCAATCTCCCCAAACATTCCCTTTCGTACATTTTCCTTCTCCCCTGGCCTAAAATCCAAATTCTATCACATAGTACGAATCACTTGTTGGATTTCCTTACGGACTTAGATTTCTTGACCTTTCCAGATTTGTCATCCATGGTTGTCCAAGTATAGCCATTTGGGATGGCAAATGGGTCCGATGGAGTAGTCGTAGTAGAAGAATTATAACGTGGTTGCTGCTTGCTAGTGGATTGACTGTTGTTCCGCCTAAGCCATGACGTGGTTGTTGAAAATGAAGACGAAGAAGGTAATGACCAATAATGTCCATCCGATTTCTGAACATCATCTGACGCTGATCTGCCTCCATTGCCAAAAAGTCTTGGACTTGAGAGTGGAGTGTAGAATTGTTCAGCTGACTGTAGCTCTACGAATTTGGTGAATGTTATCACCACTCTTACTGTGGGGACCACTGGAATTGCAACCTGGCCCCACCACAACCAATCACAATAACTATCGTTAAGCACATCAAATCAACTCCATACAAAAAGCACAAATATTTGATAGAAATTGAAATCAGGATGACCATTGAGTTTTGTCAACGAGTTATGCTTCAAGGCAAAGGGCATAATTATCCATCTCCTGCTTGATAATTTTTGAAACCTCGTATAATTTGGACCACACACACTCGATGACCGTTGGATAAAGATGACACAATGGCTGACCATCCGACCGTGATTTCACCAACCACGGCCAGGGACGTCCCCTTCTTTTCCACGAGATCCTCTGTATCCGTTGCCCAATTCCAACCCTATTCTATTGATTTTCATCACACATTTAAGAAGGAACAGAGTTGAAGGGAACAAGAGAAGATCTGTTCCCAGATCATAGGAAAGAAGACTAATTTGACTGATTTGCTTAGACCACTCTACTCTTTAACACAAGGAAGTAACAAAAATTCACACATATGTCCCACAAGTTGAATACTATTTGTCAATTTTGCCCTTACCTTAACTGGAAAAGTACCCGGCGGGAATTTAGTAGTGAGCAGTTCACGCATCCTCCGTACAGCCTTCACTTTATTGGCCAAAATATCTAGTAACGGCAGTAACTCCTCTGTCTTTAAGGGAAACTGATCCGTTAACCACACTGACGGCCTCAAACTCCTCACGTATTCCTTTTCCTTAGTCAGCGGGGTCGCCGCAGCCATTGTAACCGCTGCCGGCTTTCTTTGTGACGACGACGACGATGATGAAGGGAATATGTCCACGCTCTTTCTCCCTACGGTCACCAACTCTCTCTCCTCTCTCACGAAACTACTGTGCCTCCTCCTGTCGCTATTGAAACCAAAGCTTGGGTTCTCAGCGACTAAGAAACCGTCGTCGTCTTCGTCCAGCTCTAGAGGTAAAACTTGCTCGCTTCCAGCGACGTCGCTTTCACTGTTAGCGACTTTACGCGAGCGGAAGCTGAAAACTACGTTGTGAACTTCATAAACTTTTGCTTTCCATTCACCAACTGATTCGGTCTTCTCTTGTCTTCTCCAGTTCGTCCTGCCTACAAGTTCGGCCTTCGTGACGTCCATTCCCGGTCGATAAACGCTTGTTTGGGAGCAGAATCCAGCAATGTCGGACTCGCTCATCGGAGCTCCGGCATTTTCGAAAGCGTCGAAGATTTTGCGTTCGTCGCGGTTGAGAACGAGTAAAGACCCCGGCGGAACGTTTTGAGATTGATCGCCGTCGCCGAGAAAGAGGAAACTCTGATCGGCCCGCTGGATCTTCAAGCCGTCGAAGCCAGCGAGGGAAGTGTCTGCTCGGAGATTACCGTCGCGCTTCCAGATCTTGTAGGTATCGGACGGAGCGATCTTGCCGACGAAAGGAATAACGGAGCTCTCAAAGTGAAAGGAGATTTCCATGTAAAAGTCTCTCATTCGATGTAGAACAGCGATAACTCGAGGGAGACGGCGACGCCACTTAGCCCAAGCGGAGCGGTGGTGAAGTCGGAGAAGAATCAAAGAAATTTCAGAGCTCCGGCGGCACAAAGCCTCCTGGAGGGGGTTCCAACCAGCGGAATTCTGGAGGGAGACATCAGCCCCGGCGGCGGCGAGACTGTTTGCAGCAAAAACATCATTGAGGCGGACAGAGAGGTGGAGAGGAGTCTCGCGAAAGGGAACGTCGCGGCGGTCGAGAACGGCGGAGATCTGTTCAGCCAGTTGCTCCTGAGCCAGCGAGTCGGACTCGGTGAGTATGACACAGGGATCGGAGAGGCGAGGGAGGGAAGAGAGGAGCCTGGAGAGAGTGGTGTGGTCGCCAAGAACGACTGCGTAGTGGACGGGGCTGTGGGCGTAGTCTTCGGGTCTGATAGCATGGGACGGCGTCGTATTAGTGAGTGGCGTCGTCGATGAAGACGACGAAGGCTTTGACATATTAAAAAAAAAAGTGAAATTAATGGGATGATGGTAACAGAGAGGAGAAGAAGGGAACCAAAATATTAATCTCAAAGAGACAAATGAAATGATTAGAGTGAAGAGATAGTGACCGAGTATTTAGACTTTGAAGTCTGTTTTGACTGGAGAAAGACGCAAGTTGTTTCGGAGGGTAGAATTGTAATAGTGACGGGATGGAGTGTTTTTATTGAGGAATGTGCCGGTACAGACAGAGATGGAGAGACTCGACGCAATCTGGCTCGACTTTTTCAGTTACTTCCTCTTTTTTATTTTGGCATTTGCATTTATTTATTATAATAGATTAAGTTGATAGTGTATGTAACAAATTTTTTATTAATATAAGTGTTTTATAATTTGAAAAAAAAAAAAGAGGTGGTGATGGGACTGCAGCAAAAGAACAGAATAAGCTGTCTGCATAAACCCAGACCAAATCTTAACAGACTTCACATCCACATTGCCCTACACCTCCCAGACAAGTCTTGCCTCTTTCCACAACTTTTTAACTGTTCCTTATTCTTTTGCTTCTCAATGACAATACTAATAAATTCAATCAAGTTACCGTGACTTAGGCATTTTCCAGTTATTTAAATTAAATCTTCATGTTAACAATCCTCTCACCAAAAAATAACCATCATTGGATTGGGCAAAAAGAAAAACATGCCCACCAACCAACGCTTTCACTTTAAGTTATTTTATGACGTTGGTCGGTTTATTTATTGGGATTTGCAATCCATAAGTAAACTACCAATAGTATTAGTACATTGCTTGTTAACGTGGCACAGAATTTACTCGATCACATTTTCGCTTTTCTTATAATCAATCACATTTTTCACCTAAATGACAACATCTCCAAATCTTTCTTTGAGACCCCACCTCTATCAGGCAATGGTCGTTATGTAACGCGCAACATTAAGTGTTGGTCAGATTCCTGATTGTCAAGCTTCTCCGCACAACAATTTCTGTGCAAGCGTTGCCTTAATTAATACAGGATTCCTTACAACTAGGATATTCGGGTCTCCATCCCAAGAAAATTGGGCTTCTTAATTCCGACTTCCGCAAACTTAAAGGAGCTCTTAATAATCACGTCATTTTTAGTGTGCTTCTAAAATTAGGCTTGACAATTAGGTCCAGACTCGAGTCGACCCTACCCGATGTTAAGTGACCAAGTTTGAGTTGATTAGGCCTCGTGCCTAATTTTCTAAATCGAATAGAGCCTCAGGTCAGGCTCAAGCCAGACCTATGATCTCATCGTCATCCAAGAAATTTTTAAAACACCATAGGTCCTAACCTAACCTGGCCTATTATCATCCCTATCTAAAATCTCTCCTTCTCTCTCACATATACATATATACATATATAATAAATTTTCAATTGCAACATTACTAGATAATTTATTAATTATATACTTTAAATAATATTTTTAACAAACTAATGATTTTGAAACAATCAACATAATTAATTTAATTGAGTAGTATTTTTAAGAAATTAAATAAAAATTATATTTTAAAATTAAGACTAAGTCTCACAAAATATACATGGAGTGTCAAAACAATTACACTTCATAAAATATAACTCAGGCATACTATTGGAAGTAACTAGTTAAAAAACTAGTATTATATGTACTCATTTGTGGAATTCCCCGTCTTTGAGCAACTTCACTAATAATTTCTTCATTATTCATACACAACATTTAGTACTCTTTAATCATACTCATAATATGCATCTGATATCAAGTTTCATCCATTTGTTTATGTCTAAATTCTCTTTTATTGCTTTCTTGTTATGTTTCATATATAGTAGCACAAAATGCTAGCTTTTAGAGTTTAGCATTATCCCTTGATAGTTTGCAATCAACTAGTTGATTAACAATTTGCTCCCATTGGTTGTACATGCTATCAACAATACAAGCAAACTTGATTATATTCCACATTGTTGCAATGAAATGGAACTGAAAAAATAAATGGTGTCTTGTCTCATAACTATTAGAGTAAAGAACACATTTAGGATATGTGAGACAAGAGCTCTTAACCTTATCTATAATGGATAACCTATTTCTTAAAGCTAACCATGTTGTAACAACATATCTAGAATTTTTTACATGAAAACAAATTATTGTGTATAAAGCCATCTTAGGAGCATGGTGCATAAAAAGCTTCTTAGCATATTGATTAATGAATTTCTCTGAAGAATGGAGGGACCAAGTAACTCTATCTTCCATATCAACACTCAACTTGTAGCTTGGAACAACTTCAGATAACCATTCAAACCCTTTACACTTGATGCTCCATTGTTGATAAGAGATTAATTCACTAACCCTTGCCTTTGGCTTCAGTATGTAACTTAGGTGAAATAAGTTAGGATATAAGTATACAAGACTCTTATTAGACTAGTTATCAAAACAAACCCAAGCGTTTCTCCCATGTCAATAACAATTTGAAAGCTAAATTCGTTTTACCTATTACTTTCAGTGTATTTTACTACTTAAGGTTTTGGGATTGCATTTTACTTTCCAAAAGTTTTGTCTTTGAAAATATTTAATATAGACTCATTAAACCCATACATTCGCTTTATCAACCAGTAACTTCATTTTTTTTTAGCTACAAGAATCTTGCTAGACAATTGTGTAGAGTTTAACCATAACCCCTTGCTTTCTTATGCAACATATATCCTTCCATTATACCTTTGCTCCTGATGCTTTGTGTGGATCCTTATTTTATAGGAAATTTCTCGATATCTTTTCAATATCTTTAGTCATTTTCTTAGGAAGGATTAGATGAGAAATCGAGTACTTGTACGTGTTGCATAGGATTGCCCTGATCAACTAAATTCTATATGTGTAGCTCAGTTCCCTATTGTGTCATTTTTTGAGTTTCCTCTCAATTTGTTCAAAGAGGGGTTTATAATCTTTATAGGATGGTTTTATGGTAGTAATTAGGATCCTTAAGTAGGTGAAACGAGGCTGAGTTATTTTCATGTGGGAGATATTAAATAACTCTACTTGTATAGGTTATGTATCCTTGGAAATCATTGTAATGCTTTTGTTAATGTTGATTTCAACTCTTAAAAGTTTGCTAAACTATTTGATGGTTTTTATCATAATAAATATTGATGGAGCATTAGCTTTATAAAAAAAACAACAAATCATTAACAAAAGGTCAAGCTAAACAATTTTAAACTGTTACACTTTTTGTGAAACTTGAAAGACAAATTGTGAAAAATTTTATAGGTAAAACAAAACCCCCATACAAATTAAGAAAAGTTAAGGGAACCAAGGTCCCCTTTCCAAGTCTCCCTTCACCCTTGAACAAATGAGTAGGTTCACCATTTCACTAGAATGCTATAGGCAGGGATGGTTAAGCATTCTTTTAACCAACATATGAACTTGTCAAGGAATCCCAACACTTCCATAGCTTTAATTAAAATTTTCCATTTATCTAAATCAAAAACCTTTCTTAAATTCTATCTTCAATGTACACATCTTTCCAGAACACTTTTTCATTTAACCTTTAAATAACTTACGAGCTATCAATATATTTTATCCCACATTCTCCTCTTATTTATTATTCTTCTTTATTATTTATTATTAAAATTTCTTTTTAATATTTCTTGTCGGCCTTCTTTCATCTGCCTAGATTCAGGGGGCCCCACTCTAAAGGAACATAAGGGAAAGATAATTTATACCGATATTGACAAGATCATTTTATCGGGCAATGGGAAATAGGGTTAACCAACATGTTAACTAATCGATTACGATAAATTGGATCAGATTTTGCAGTTTTTTCTTTTGCAGTATGTCCAATTCAATATAAGAGATTGGTCACTTTTTGGGGAATATTAGTCGAAGCAAAAACAAGAATATTTCTAGTGAAACATCTTTCATAATCCCGCATGTATAAGCTCACACTAACCCATCAGTTTGGGATCCAATTCAAGATTTTCCTTGCTCAATTGGATGAAAATTTTGAATTAGATCGTGCTACTTTGAAATCCGATGGTGTTTTTCACAGCAACCCATTTTAAATGAAATTATAAAGAAAAATAAGGAAATTGGACCCGTCACACTATGGGAGCTGGCCATGTCCGAAGTCCGTAAAATGAAATGGAATGTGAAAAAACAACAATTCTAAAAAAATAATTCAAATTTTTGATAAAATATAAAATAACAAATGAAATTCAATGGGATCCAAGGATACCATGTTTTCATCCATAGGATCCCAAGTTCTTGGATCATTCAAAAGTTCAATTTTATCAGAATTACTCATTTTCAAATGATATCCACATTGTTCATTAATATTCATTCGTGACGGCAACTATTTCTTATAATTTAATCCATAACAAATTTCTCGTTGAACCCATAAATGCCTGCCAAATATACTGACTCCTTTATCCTATTAACAAGAGTATCCTAGTGAATAAAGCACTTTCGATGGATAGCGGGAATCGAACCCACGTCTTCTCCCTAACAAAGAGAAATTTTACAGGAAGGATGAATCGCTACCGAAAAGGAATTTATTGATTCTCTCCCAATTGGTTGGACCGTAGGTGCGATGATTTACTTCACGGGCAAGGTCATCTGACCCCTTCTCTTATTTCCACCGACTTATATGGGATATTTTAAGAAGTGAGCATCTTTCGTATTCGCGGGATCCGAAGAAAGAATAGGAAAGGTGATTTCACTATATTTCTGACCAGGAACAGGACCTATGGTTCTGTTGGTGATTGAAATAATTTTGTCTTGTAAAATAATGAAAATAATTTAAAATTTTGAATTATTTGGTACGATCTTTTATTTACAACGGAATGGTATACAAAAGCCATGAGTTGGTTATTAGTTCCACATTTATTCCCTAAATGAATGCAGTATGTGATTTTGAAATGAAAGATCACAAAACAAGTTGTAGTCTAGATAATAACATCTTGGATATTAGCTTGTACATTGTGTTATAATAAGAAATTAGCCTGAAGTCTCAAATTTTACTTGGATTAGGGGACTTCGAGGCCAGATATATGTAAGTTAGATTGAAAGCCCTAACTATTGTACCTTTGTAGAAGAACTCTAAGACTATACTTGAGACTTAATGAGTGATCCAGTGCTAACAATTGTTTATTTAGTCCATCATGTCTAAGAGCCTTGTTTGAATTTAGTGCTTTTGGAGCATCATCTACATCTTTTTGATCAAATTCCCTAATTAAACTAATAGCTTGCTTTATTGTAATTACAGCCTTAAGGAACATTTGTAGGGCCTAAGTTAAGAATTCCTCTTCTTTTATAGTACCTAGTAGATTAATGAAGTATCTCTTAGCTATACTTTTAATTTCATTTTGGCCCTAATGCTTGTCTCCATTTTCAATTTTTATGCAACATATTTGTTTTATGTTTCTCTTAATAGAAATAGCTTTGAAGTAGAAGTTAGTGCACCTATCACCCTCCTATAATCATTTTGTCTTGCATTTCTAATTTAAGGTTAAGTAATGAGCATTTAGATCTTAGTAGTATCCTTCCTGAGCTAGTTTTTCCTTATGCATATATTCTCAGGATCATGTCCTAGTTTCAATTGAGCATCTACAAGAGCTTCCATAGCCACTCTAATGCCCATCTTATTACTTGATGAAATCCTTCTTTATAAGGCTTTAAGATTACTCTTAATAGCTTGAAGGTTTTGAGTGCACTTGTATTATTTAAATCCTTCAATGTTCATTTGTAATCCTTACTCCACTGCCTCTTAGAATCCACTGCAATTACTTAAGAAGTTGAAAAATCTGAATGAATTTATCCTTACCTGATTTCTTACTTAGTTATGAACCTCAATTAGATAATGGTCATAAATTAATGAGGACCTAAAGTGGCTTTAGATTCCTAAAAGTGTAGCATGAATTTGTGGTTAACAAGATCCCTATCAAACTTTCTTCTTCGTAACCATTTTCCCTGCTATTTATTTGATTAAATGAAATGGTTTTCTTGAAAGCTCAAGTTTGCTACCTTAATATTCTGCATTAAAATTGGAATGGTTTATATAGGCTTATACTGTCTATTCCACCATCTAATTCTGAGTGAAATAATATGCAATCAAAATCACCAAGTAATAGTTACGACTCATTCATTGTGGAAGCCATTTAGCTTAAATCCTACCATATACCACTTCTTTGTAAACCAATTTTAGTTATATAAATAAAGATAATGCATACCTTTAGATTGGTTTCTTTATTTGTGGTCCATAGCGGTATAACTTAGACACTAAATTTGTGGAAGTGAATCTCTATAGGTGCTGGGTTGACTGCCACTAGAACACTTCCATTGTAGTGCTCCTTATAATTAGTGTACAACTTCTAATCTTTATATGTGAACCATGTATTTTTTTCCATCTGCTAGCCTTTATTTTAGACTCTAAAAGGCCATAGATACACAATTTTATTGAATTAATATAGTCATTAAAATCTAGTTAATTATTGGGATTTTTCAGTCCCTTTTCATTCTAAGAAACAATTGACATTAGGAGTTTTAGGAACAAGGATCTTTTTAAATTTCTTCCTGAGAAACCTTATAAGCACTGGGTTGAATTGGTCACCCTTTCTCCATTGTGTGTATATTCCCTTGGCATTGAACTTTTTATGCAATACCACTAGTTCTAGTATTATGTTTGTGAACTTTTGGAGCTCTAATGTCTTTATATATTGCTTTCTCCTCCTAGTCACCCCCTTTACTAGGGGGTTTTTTGATTACTTAAACTTTAAGATAATTTATATTATTAGCTTTAATCTGCTTTATTGCTTTTTTCACTTACTTTTCATTGGTTTTCCTCCATATTTTCATTTAGATCTCCCTCCTTAAGGATTCTACTAGTAGGGTTTCATTAATTTTTTCAATTAATTTGAGGTTTCCATTGATATGTTATAAATATTGAAATTTTAGTAAGAGTTCCCATATCATCCAGTCTTTGGAGCTTAAGCACTTCATGTAGAGGTTTATGGATATCAAGTTTAATGCACACCTATCCTATCTTTCCTATCTCTATTATGCTCTTGGAAAGGCAAATTGGTCTTCCAATTGTACTGGCCAAGTAATTCGGTCCAACTGTACTCCAATACTCTAGTGGGAGGTTATGAAAGTTTGCTTATATTAGGAGATGCTTAATCTTGCTCCCATCAAGCTCTATACCATGCTTCCATGTTTGGAGTATGAGAGGTTTACCTGAACAGTGTCATGGTTCAAGCTTTAGTACTGTACTAGTAAGCTACTCCGAGGAGAAGGTAAAGATGAAGAAATCCTCCTAACTTATAAGGACCTTAACTAAACTATAGCTAATCCACTTAGTTTTAGCCTATCTTTTCACTAAGGGAAAAGAAGGCCTTTTATTAACAAGGTACCTCAATAGGGAGCTTCTACACCTATTATCACTTTGCTTTAGAACTTCCAATGATGGATAAACAACATTAAAAGAGATTCTAAAAAGGAAGTAGGTTAGCTTAAGGTTAGAGGATTCATCTCCTACCACATTCAACCAATTTTTCTTTCCATATTAAAGGCCTTAGAGGAGTGTTCACCTTCAAATGTTGGAGGGACTAGCTTCTTGGGAGATGGAGGAGTTACAGAAGAGATTAGAGGTTTAAGTGGTCTTTCCACCTCATTACAAGTTTCAAAGGAATAGACAGGAGCTTACATGAGCTATATAAGGAGAGCATAGACTGATAACAAGCAGAAATTTGAAATATCATTCTTAAAACAGTAAGGCAAAGGCGGGAGAATTAAACATAGAGGTTCAATTACCAAAATACACTGGTCACCAATAAGGAGAAAACTATAGAGGTTATGAGAGTTTGGAGAGGGAAGTATAGTGGAGCAGAAGGGAAGAGTGGGAGCATAAATTCAACTAACTAGGTTAAAGACAATGAGGAAGGGGTGAGAGCAAAAGATCAAAAGGTAGGGAAACATTTATGGAAGGTCATGTAGTCATACAACTTTTAGAATGAGGGAGGAACACTTCTCTCTTGCCAAACCATCTTAATACCTTGATAGACATTCTATTCAAGTAATATTAAATACATGTGTTTTACTATATCCATCAACCACTTATTTTGAATTTATTTAAAAAATTAACAATTAGCAATATATGGGATATATTTAATCTAATTAAATAGCAATGAATTCATATGTTTCACTAACTAGATTGAAATTTTTAGAAGAGCACCTTAACCATCACCCAAATCCCTTTTGTCTCTATATTATAAATTAATTGCTTTCAAGTGTCATGGACCATAAAACTTTAGGTTTGACAAATTAAACTCGACCGAAATCAATAAATCATATATGAATTTAGTAAATTTTAGACTAACTTCAAGTTTGAATTACCTAAACCCTTTTTTTAAACAATATCAGTTTGATTTAATTTTCTAAAATGATGTAATTTTAATCTATAAATTTAAAAAATTCAAAATAAAAATAATAACATTTTAAAGTGTAAAACTAAAACAATGTCATTTTAGAACTTCAAATATATTTGAATCATGCTTGGAACCGTCTATTAAATATTTGGTTAGATCGAAGTAAGGGCATTAGTTGCCTTGGTTTCTTATTGCACTTTGAGCTTCCCGACACAATTGCCCATTTCGTTTCCCATAAAACTCATGAACTAGTCTAAAATTAGTTGTTTTTTCTTAATATAAATCAACTGTTTCCTTTTTCTCATTGATTTAAATCCTAGATAGGTAGTCCAGCTGTTAAAATCCAATCGTGATCGAATCACGAACGCAGCTGAAAAACAAACAATTTTACAAATTCTAAGCAGATCTCGATAATTAAATAAACTTGAATAAAACACAAACGAATTAGAAATTGTACCTTATTTGTCTTCTTGTTGAAAAATCTTTGAAACCTTTCCGATTGATCAATCATGAATTATTTAGTTGTCCAGCCTCTGATAGTATCTACAGAGCAATTCTCAAGACTAATTTTGAGAGGAAGAAGACAAAGTGCTAGCTTCTAAATGTTCTTCCCATTTTAAATAGAAAAATCATGAGATTTTTAATTAAAATTAAATTTCTTTAGTTATAATTAAAATCAAATTCTAATTATAATTATTTTAATTTAATAAAATCAAATATCTCATATTTGATTCCAAAGTTTCTCAAACTTTATAATTAAGTCTAACTAAATTAAATTGATTTTCTTTCATAAATTGCTCTTTGATGTGTAACCTATTAGGTTCCTAATAAATTGGGAATGATTATAAATTACGATTCTAATTCACAATTAGAATTAGATAAATTAAAACTTCTTTTAATTTATTTTTAATTCTCCAATTAAACAATTTATAATCATAAATTATGATCGAGGTCTAGCAACATGTCATGATTACCCAAATATCAGGAATGTCAAAGTGGTTAACTTAACCTATCCATGCATGGCTATGATGTATAATTTAATCCTTTCGTCACAGAGTATGGATACAGTGTCTACTCTTATTATCCAATCATGTTCATTCTTTCTAATTAGTAATTGATTTATAATTGAAATTTGAAAACACTTTTTCAAATGTCAATTCACTCTGGTAAGAGAATTCCATAAATCATTACTAATCAATAACAGTAGAATATTCTCTAATTACTTTAGAGTGGCAAATCCTATATTGACTTGCTCAATTATCTCCATATAGTTCATACTGTATCCGATTACTACCAACTGAATTATCCTAGGCTAATTCATAAGTAGCATAAAAACACAGTAATTCCTACATAAAATACCTTGGTAATCTCAAGTTTGAGGATCAATTATACAACCATTATTATGAGATAATCTATAAACACATAGGTAATATTCCATCTGAAATTCTTATAATAGGGTCAGTTCAGTGACTTATTCTCTAATAATCACCCACACATTAGTTTAAGTATCTCTATACTTTAATTTATGAGAT
>JANQAP020000040.1:396444-416775 GCA_026874005.2 Erythroxylum coriaceum | reverse complement strand
TCAAGGATGGTGTTTCTACAGGTGGGTGTCGTCTCCTTTGAAGATGAAGGCTTAATGATGTTTTTATAGTCCAAAAACTCTAGGTTTAATAAAGCCTCGCAGATTGCTTCGGATCACAATTCTCATGTCTATAGGAATTTGCATAATTCCTATGAGCGTGGGAATTACACACAGATGCACTTCTCATTTCTTCTATGATTCCCACGTTCATGGGAATTTGCATGATGTGGGAATTACACATAGATGCACTTCTCATTTCTTCTATGATTCCCATGTTCATGGGAATTTGCATGATTCTCACGAACGTGGGAATTTGTCACAGATGCACTCTTCTTGTCTTCTCTTCTTTGATCTTTTGTTCAACCTCCAAGTTGCTCCCTCTTTTTTCCTACTTAAAAATATTCAATTCTTACCCTCTATTAGAGCTTCAAACACACAAGAACAACAATGGAAATCAAACTTAATGAAAACATATAAATGAATCCTAAACTAGAACAATAAACAACAATTATGCAAGAAAACATATGCCAATTACCTATAAAAACATATCCTAATGCATACCTATCAACCCCACCTTGTAGAAGACCAAGAAATGAAGAAAGAGGATGAAGAAAAGGATGAAACCCCTATATTATTTGCTAGATCTTGGTATGCCATGCTTGAACATCGAAAAAGCTTTAGTAGAAGAGAATATTATCCTTCGAATTAGTAATGACCAAGTGACACCCAACATGAATGATGTATTAAAGAATCCAAAAGAGGGTGACTCATTCAGGAGAACTAATGTGTTTGAATCTTTAAAAGAGCAAAAGGAAGAAGAACAGATGAGAACGAACATCGAGTTTGAAGAAGCTATAAAAGTCTCTATTTGTGAAGCAAAAGAAGAAAAAGAAAAGGGGCTAACTAAGGAAGAATAAGAACAGCTCACCTTTTTACCAAACAAATTGCTAGACTTAATAGAAGATTCAGAGATTTTCATTATTCCCTATGTTATTGATATTTTGTTAGTAAAAAGGACATTGCTGAAATTAATTGGTTTTCTCAACTTTATCAATATTGTCCTTCTGATCATTTTACAATTTGTAGCTTACTTATAAGCTACAAAACTGAAATTGGGCATTATGGGTGGAAGCAAGCCACTCATAATTTATCCTAGCTGAGTTTTAAAGGATGAAGGTCAAGCTAATGACTATAACTTAGCACGTTTCATAATTAGACTTAAATTGTTGTGTAGTTAGGTCACTACCTTAGTCATCTTGATAGTTTCATGTTCTAATCCTTTTCTTTTAATTTTTGTTAGTATTTTCTTCTTCTATTTTTTTGTATATTGCGATTTTTATTTCCCCTTTATGTGTGTTTATGTGTCCTTCTCACATTGAGGATAATGAGTTGTTCAAGTTTAGGGAGGGTTGTGTGTTTTTAATTTGAATATGAATTTTGCACGCTCTATGATAGTTTGTTTAGGTTTGCATGATGTGATTCATATGAATGTGTTAACGGCTAGGGCTTAACGGGATAGATTTAGCCTTAGACATAGTCTTTTAGGTTGCGAAAATGTATTAGCTTGCTAAATTAGTAACCTAGGTTACTTTAGCTAAATATGTAGTTTAATTAGGATATGATGTTAGTTTATTCACCCTAGGAAGTTGTCACATTCATTTATAATTTTAGGCCAATCGAATACGTAGCATTGCTAGTATATTTCATGAGAATGACTAGCAAAAAAAATAAGATAAGTTATGTGTTAAATTTTTGTTTTTAAAAAAGTATAAATTTTAATTAAATAACTATTTCGCTGGCCTTAGGGCTACGAATAGAGCTAGTAACTAGTTGAGAATGTGATGTAGCTAAGTAACCGGATCGACATTCATCACAAATGTTTGCCTCCGCATCAAAAGGCTATAATGACATTCCAACCAAGCTGTCTAATAAAAACATGACCTAGTTGAGTAAATGGATCGACATTCATTACAAATGTTTGCCTCCACATAAAAAAGCTAGGTTCATGTCCATAAAAAGTAACAAAAAGAATGTTTGTCAAATAAAAACCTACTAAACTTGTTAGTAGCTTGACTTTTTATGAAAACTTACTTAGGAATAGTTACAAGTTTGATTGACCAAATAATTATCAATATGTGTGTACAAATGATAAGGGTGAATAAACTTGACATTTAGGACTTGATTAATATGCGTCCAAAGTACTTAAATGCAGATATTGCAAGTTAATAAGTTAGAAAAACTTAAAGGATTGTGTTTATAGTTAAATTTATTCCATAAAGTTGAAGCCATTATCTCATTATTGCATATGTGTGTTTTGTTGTTGTTTGTTATTTTTTTGCTTGAGGACAAGCAAACTTTTAAATTTGGGGATGTTGAGAGTTGTAGATTGCATCGTGTTTTAGTAGGTTGTTTGGTGTGTGTTTAATTGTTAATTTGACTATTTAGTATATATTTAGGTTAGAATTGTGTTAGTTTGTTAGATATTTGTGTTTTAAGTGTTTTATGCATTAGAATATGCTTTTGAGCTTCAATGTTGTGTATTTGAGATGCCGTGATGAGTTTGCTATTGTTTTAGGGCAAGTATTAAAGAACAGAAAAGATTCAGAGAAGGGTCAAATCTGGAACCAAGGCCACGATTGTGAAAGAACCAGATGCAATCTGCCACGATTGTGACAAAGAGTCAAACAAGGGGGCCACAATTGTGGCCCGCATGATAGAACACAGGGATAACCTTCCTGACTTGAGTTTTAGAGGGACTTTTCGGACCCTTCGAACCCATTGGAAAGACTATATAAAGGAAAGAGATGTAACCCTAACGAGGAGCTTCACTTCTGCCATTTTTGGAAAACCCTAAAGGAGAGAGAAAGAAGAGAGAAGAGGAAGAGGAAGAGGAAGAAGAGGAGAAGAAGTGAGTCTTCCGACGATGCTGACTTCCTAGATAAGTGGGTCTCCCGAAGCTACTGTCTTCTGAATTATCCAATTCAAGTTCTTCTCCTTTCCATTTTCTTTTTTGTTCATTCAATGTATAAGATTGAAATGGATTAAATGATGATGGATTTTGGATTGTTGATGATGTTCTAACTCTTCCTTTGGGATTTTACCTGGATTTAATGTTAACATAGTTGTTTTTATGTTTTATTGATTGGGTGTTGTGATTAATTATGTTACCTGCATATTTCAGTAATAAATCAAAAGGGTGAACCAAATAAAAATGATTAGATTAGGTTAATGAGATTTAGTTGATCTAATAGACCACATGATTAACCATATCGGTTATTGCATAGAGAGAGATCTCGTGTGAGAGCCAGTAGTTTATTAGAGGGCTTAAGATCTAATTAAGGTTATGGGTATTTTGTTAATTGAGAGATTGTAATTTTCATAATTCAATCAGGGTTTATGATTTAGAGTTTACTGGTCATAACTCGAGAGAGAGTAATGAACTCTATGATAGTCTAGAACCGACACTCTGTCAACACATAAATGGCTAGGTTAGCACTAATGATAGGAAAAATATCCTCTCTCACAACTTGGTAATTTCTCTTGATTGATTTCTATTGTGATTTTTTTATGGCTCAACTTTAATTTCTTTTCATGTTAAATTTCTGAATTAATTTCTTGAAATCAAATTCTCGTATTTACTTTCTGTTGCATCTTTATTTTCACTTTATTAACTTTTTTTAGCCTTAGATAACATAAGATTATATTAGTTCACCCTCCTTATAAGATCAACCCTTCACTTACTACAAATCACTACCCGTGCACTTGCGGTATTTGAAGGCTATAAATTGTAAGCTTGCAAATCATCATGAACAATACAACAAACCAGCAAATAAGCTCTTAGTTTATTAGTTAAACAGAACAATTGATAATGCAACATGGAAATTTCTATTTAAGCTAGAAAAGAGATCTGTAAAAGAGAACCTTATATATAAGGGTTTTAAGGAGGAAGAAATTGGTGTAAACAATATGTAATGAAAATTATAGGAAAAACAAACCAAGTTAAATAGTGCAAAAACATCATTTAACTTAGATTTTATTTTACATATTCACGTTTATGTAACCATTTGAGAATAAAAACTAGGCCACATGTCTCTTATATAGTGATTATTTTCTTTTTCTATTTAAATAGTTGTTATATAAGGGATCTTATATGTAATAACATACTTACATTGTTTTTTCTCTATTTTCTCTCTTTATGTTAGCTACCATTCTTTTCTCTTCCTTTCTTAATTCTTCTATAATGAAGGCATTAATAATTTTACAAATATTATAATCAGATTTAATTGTTGATTAGAGCTATGGGTATAGTAGGAGGAATTTAAATGTATATTTGGAGCTAAAACAACATGCAAAGTATGAAAAGCTTTAAAAAAATTTTGTCTTTAGTTTATGTTTTTTCTATTTTAATATTAAAATTGATGATATTTATAACTAGGTTTTAAATAAATTAAGTTTTGAGACTAGAATTGGTATATGATATTCAAAATTTGTACTTATTACTTTTACTTTTTGTAGTATACTGCAAAATTTCCAAGTTTTGTTGTTTAAAAATAGTTAGAACTTTACATTGCTTTTCTTTCTTGCTTTTTTAGGTTTTAGCTCATATAATATGCTTTCTTATGATGATATAATGCAATTTCATTATTTCAATGCATAGGAAATAACATCTATAAATTATTATATATATGAATTTATACTTTTCATTTATATACTCCTTTTAATGAGAAATTATTATTATATTTTAAATATTTTGTGTTGAACTAAAAGAGATTCTAATTGATATTTTGTCAATAATAATAAAGTATAATTATTACTAATATGTTTATTATTTTGATGAAAAATAATACTAGAACAAAATGAAGTCATAAACTTAATAAGATAAAGTGTGAATGACACTTTTTAATAATTTTTTATTTTTGTAAGCCCCATAACGTCACGTCATTGTTAACGTGGCAAAGTGGAACCCAGTTTTTAAAAAAATATTCAAAAATTATCTTATTTATAAGTGTACGACCACCCTTTTTAATTAATCCTTAAAGAAGTCTTAAACAAATATATTAAGTTAAGTTAACTAATCAAAAGTAAATCCTCATTGTATTACTTAACAAAATGATCTCACCCTCGCCATTTTGTTTAGCTTTTGTCTAGAATCCCTCATCATCTTCAGTTTCTATGTTTGGAATCCTTCACTATCCGTAGTCGCTCACTATTTGGAATCCCATCTAGAATCCCTCACCTTCTCATATCCCTCAGTCATTCTCATTCGTCAATAACTTTACAAGGTTCGGAGATGTTGGATTTAGAGAGTATCCACTACAAACATCTTTATATAATGGTCACTCTCATAGGTGAGCTTTTCTATGGGTGTGATTCAATTGGTAACATTTTGTTTCATTTTTTGAAAAACTAAATCAATAAAGTTGACTACTTGTGTATGGAAAATGGTTGGAGCTTCTGAAAACAAGATTTCAAACATTAGATATTGAATAGAGAGGCAAAAGAAAAGAAAAGGGTATGCTTTTAATTCCCTTTGTCATTCTGCTCATATGCCTTTTGTATGGCATGTTTTATTCTTTCATTTGTTCTGTTGTGTTACTTACAAGATTTAGATGTCAATATATTGTACATTATATTCTTGTAGCATGAAATACTAGAGTAAATTAATGAGAATGGAGTACACTACACATTTTTGCTAATCTTGGGCATATTTATTGAATAGACTTTGCGTGTATTAATGCTTTCTCTGTTTAAATTACGTCTCTTGTGATGAAAAATATGATGTTAAGAGGAATGAATGCTTTGTTATGTTAAACTAGTCCCTTCAATCAATATCTCTTGTTCTTGGATGATGAAAGAGTATAGAGGTCATAGATTCATAGTATATGAAAAGAGGAATTCATGATTAAATAGAAAGGAAAATCTCTAGACTATGTTGCTCTTTCATATTGTTGCTTACATACATAAAAAAAATCATGGATCTAAAATGTTTACTCAAGTCAATTATACAATCGAAAAATATTTATTTTCTTGGTTTTGCCAAAAAAGGCTTGATATTGGACCAAAGTGTGGCAATTTTGACATTGAGGAATTTGATTGTGATAGTAATAGTGAAGTTAATCATCTGAAGTTTGTGCAAATCATATTATCTTTATGATGATATATGTTGAAGAATACACATTATGTTGATCAATTCATTGCTAAATTTGTTCGAAACTACTTTGTTGTTTGGCATTAAACCTAAAATTAGGCATGTCTACTAACAGGAGGATTGATGTGCCACCTTAAGAGATCATGTAACTAAAGAAAGGCTATTCTTGGTTTGCATGAAATAGTACTAGTATTTTTTATTGTAGGAAAACATATGCATTTGATACCATATTAAACACTAAGAGTATATTGCATAAAATAGTATAAGTATTTCGAGTAACATACTAGATGAAGATAAACATAAGGAAAGTTAGGATTTTTATATTCATCACGTGGGAAATATTATCTTATATTTGGCACTGATGTTGTCTTTGTAGACAAATTTAAATTGTGATTTTCTTAAGTATGCAAATGGAATCATTATCATTGACTAATACAACAATGAGTTCAAATTCAGGAACTGTCATTTGCAGTTATGGGCTAAAGGACCCATTAAGGACTTCATGGATTGATCATAATCTTGGGGGGAGATTTCATGGATGCTTCAATTATCCGATGAGAATTTATTGTTATTTAATTAATGAAGTTGAATGTTAAACTTGTGTTTTAGGTTTTTCCTAATGAAATTGAATGTTTTAGGTTGGGATATGCAACTTTTTCAAATGGTATGATGAAGAATTTACCGAGAGAGTTGTTCAAGTGATTCAAAATTTAAGGAGTGAATTAACAATGTTAAGGAAAGGGGTTGAAAAAAGCATAACTAAGGAGTTTGAAGAACAAATGAAGCTTTTGAAGGAGGACATAAATTTATTTAGAAAAGAGAACAAAGAAATTAGCTATATGTTAATAAACATTGTACTAGGATTGTTATGGTTCTAATAGTTTTTATTTGTAATTATGTTATGGGGATATTGTACTGAATTTCAACAATGTAATGGTTAATATTAATTTAAAGTATATTATAAAAATTTTGATTTTGAAATTTGTATATGAATTTTGTAATGAAACAAAAACAATACTACTATGTGTAACCAATAGACAATGAATAATTAACTCATTGCATATGTTGTCAAATATGCACAAAAAAGCAATGTAAAAGAGAGATAGAGATATTTATATTGCATGTAACAACTTATATTGATTTTGACTATTTACATTGTATGTAAATAACTAATCGATGTTTACTTCATTCGTACTTAAATGCAAAAGTTCAAGTTGTGATGATTGGGTCAACTTCATTCTCCTTCTGGTCTGTAATTGTTGTGAAGTAATAATGGAATGTCCTCTGAATCATAAACTCCTTAGTAATTCAAATGTGTGTGGGTCAACATCTGAATCTCCAAACTTTTTTTATTGGCATCTCCACATGTACTAACCTAGAAAATGGAAGATAAAATATTATAAACATACTTTGTAATTATTTAAACTTAGATAAGTTGATAAAAAAACACATTGCTTATAATATTGCTTTGATGATTCAGTACAAGATTATCATGACCAAATTCTTGTTGTTTAACTATAGTTATGATGAAAACAACTTTGTCCGTCATTAAAAACAAAGTTAAGTAATATAAAACTAAAAACTATTATACCTATGAAGTTGCCTCAGTTCTAACCTGATTAGTAACTGTATGTTTATAAAATTGTATTCATATGTTGAATTAAGGTGTACACACCTGTGAAAAAGCCTCAACATGTTAAGTTCAGGTGCTTTTGTTATATTTTCTAGAGTTATAACCTTGAAGACCACATTTCGGCATTTATGAACTTGACCTTTCTAACTCAATTTGCTTGGATTTTTCATTATGTGTCAAATCTGCATTACTTAAAGGTTGAAAATTTTCACTCTAATTAGTTGTAACATATGTTCATACAAACTCATAAACCAACCATTCCGATAGCATGAATCAACGAATGTCTCAACCTTCCTATGCTTTACAACTACATGTTTTTTTCTAGGAATCCTAACAATATACTTCCTATCACCTTTTGAAACTTCATAACCACCATCTCCATTCCATACAATTCTCCACTGCATTGCTTCTTTTTGGTTCTTCTCCAACTTCTTCATTATATTTGGTGTTATATCTGACTTCCACCTAAGTAAAAAATGTCTCCTTTTAACATGCCTCCTTATAACCATTATTTTAATAGTCTCAGTCTACCCCCTTACAACCACTTTATCTGGTAAGTACTGCATAATTGACAACAGTATCTTTAAATTCTTTTGTAATCTCATACTCTATTTCCGACCTCCACTCATGTGCAACCTCTATAGGTTTATCCCTAACAGTTAAGTTGGGCGTGAGTAAAGTTTCACCTTCCTCCTCTCCACTAGGATATTCACCAATACTAATAGGACTACCACAATCTGATGATTTAATTTCAACTAGATGATGGTCATCTAGAATGTCGACATAGAAGTTTGATTGAAATTGTGCACTTTTTCCTAAATTCCCATGCATTTGTGCACCTTCTCCATCCAAATTATCATCCATTTGTGCACCTTGTCCCTCTATATTATCATCCATTTATGCACCCTGTCCCTCCATATTCTCATCCATATCAAAACCCTGTTCATCATCATCAATAGCATGGATAGGTGTGTCTACATAATGAGTTACATATACATCAACAATCCTATATATTTGCATTAGGTTTGCTAGCCTAATACAACTTTAATTTGAGTCTATAATTTTAATGACTCAGAGTTTAAACCAAGTTCTTTATAATATGCCTTATCAATTTGATCATACCCTAACTCTAATCCCATCTCATTTATTTGTCTATTACTAAAATAGTCAACATCAACATTGTCAAATGTAACAATATCCCCACCAACATATTTGAATTCAGCTCCAACATGAAATTTCCACCATAAAAAAGCCTTATACTTCCATATTGAGCAATTAAAACCTACAAATATAAGAATGCATGTAAGTTAAAAATAAAAATGCAATGCAATGATTATTACATTCTAAAAACTAAGCGACCATTATTAAGTGATACATCTAATTAAAAGTAAAAGCCAACATTAATGCATTCTAAGATAAAGGTGACGAGAGCAAAATGCTTGGACTATACAAATTTAATTACTTGCTTTATATATGTTTTATTACATGGGTGTAGTTGAGAGTGTTAACATTATTGCTAACAGTAATGGGCAAGTAGTTAGATCAGATGTTATCGGCAATGAGCAAGTAGTTACACCTGGCCTACCTCTCTTTATGAGACATTTCATGCTTGCAAAGCAGACATATATAATCATGAGCTATAATCCCAAGTTTAGTGTACTATATTTTTGGATAAAAATAGATGAAAATTTAACTTAATATGACGTAAACGTATGGTGGAGGATGTCAACTCCAATTAACAAGGCAACTATTGATAATCGAGCAATAATTAGCAAGTCAAAAGTCATAAGAATTATTCTTGAGTTCTTATTGATTATTGACCCACTAATTCCAAAGCTACAAAGAGCAATTTATTTATAATTCCTAATCGTTTAGAGTTCATTAATTTTGAGAGTAAGATTAAGGATACTATTAAACAAATGTCTAACATATCACTTTCATATTTTGTCAGACATCATTCCTCTATTAACTGTTATCTTTAACAGCCTGTGTATGCTATGAAATGAGCAAGTTGAGAAAAAGTGAAAGGAGAGTAGAAAGTGAAGCATTAGTTAATCTACTAAGAAACCAATATAAGAAAGAATGTTGCAAGAAAACTACATTTCAACAAAAGAAATGATAAAATAGTCTCAAAATCATGTATGAAGTACATTTTTGGTGTTAAAACACTAATGCAACAAATAACATGTTGGAACCCACTATGGTTATATCATATATACCATCTAAATCTCAAAAAGCCAAAATAATAGGACTAATTAGAGGAAATGATCATACAAATGGGTGTAGAAGAATTGGATATACAATTTTAGGAACAACATAACAAACAATAACCATACAAGTTGCATATTAAAAATTGATTTGTCACTAAATATGTGAGAATGTGCAGACCATAAGAGACCACAAGAAGAAAGCAACCAAAACACATTTTTTATTTTTATTCTACAATCAAACAAAGTAGAAACAATTACAGGACCACATTCGGGACCACACCTAAGGTAAACTAACACACAACAAAATTCAATATCTAACACACACTAACAATAAACTAAATGATAGAAAAAATAAATGTATGTGCATCCCACAAAAAGGAAGCATCCACAAAACACGAGAATATCTAACAGAGAGTAAGAAAAAAATATAACAAACCTCAATAAACTCAATGCACTTTGATGGTTATGACTTCAATCAACGATTGTTGACAACTATGTAGCATGATTACTGTTGTCGTTGACCAAGTATATAGTCGATGACCAATAACTGTTGCATTGGTCAACTGAAAATAATGGTGAATAAGAGGAACGATCAGAGAATTTGGGAATGGAGTACATGAAACACTGTCATATTAGGGACCTTAATATGAAGCAATGTTGTATGTTTTGAGACTAGTTAACTAAATATTTGTTTACTTAATTTGTTTTTTACTTCATCTAATTATTAGATTAAATCTTGTTATGATTAACTAATCTGTTAAGTTAAGAAAATAATTAGTAATGTTAATTAGTCTAGTTAAGACATCTTTAAGGATTAATTAAAAACAGTGGGTCCCACATTTATAAATAGAATAAGTTTTTAGTATTTTTAAAAAGTGGGTCCCATTTTGTCATGTTAGCAATGACGTGACACTGTGGGGCCCAAAAAAATTATTAAAAAGTGTCAGCACCTAACTATCGTTCGTTAATAATTTCATTATAGCTGGGCAAATGTTAACGTTTTCTAAATGTTAGGGTCTTAAGTGTTCTCTCTGGAATATTAGGATTAAACTTATCGATTGGTGTAAAACTTAGGGTCAAAATTGACCCTTTTGCCATAGTGTACGAAGTTGATAAAGAAAAGTTAAAGTTTGCAACCGATGAAATGAAGATCAAAATAAGAAAAAAAAGATATCAAGACTCGTAAAGGTCATTTCACATTTTTATTATTATTTGTAAGCTCACTTTATTAATTTGATGATCCAAAAGGCTCACCATGCATAATCATTTATCTTTCTTCATTACATGAATGTTTGCATTCATTAAGAGGCATTGAAGCTTTTGATTTTATATAAAAGCCTTTTTTATCTTTCAAATAATCTTTAGGGAATATTTTAGGAAATGTTTTAATCATATTTGGATTAAACAAATTAGTTTTGATCATTTCAAGCTATTAAAATCATGTTTTTAAGATGATTAGTTGACCTATATAGGTTAAAGTTGCTAATCTTTATATATCATGAGTTTGTAGCAATATTGGTTTTTTGTATTGGTCAACCAATATGCCATGTTGGTTAACTAATACATGTATTAGTCGGCTAGTATTCCAATGGCTAGTAAATCTGGGGCTTTTAATGCATAATGGTTAACCAGCGCATTGAATATAGCTATTATAGCGGCTAATTCTTGGCTTTAATGGCTATTTGAGGTCCTAAAATTCTATAAATAGGTTTTTTCTCATTGGTTTTAGTATAAATAAGGTTTTGTGTGTTCTATACAAACATTTCAAATTCAATCATTTAAGCATCATTGTGTAATATTTATGTGAGCGAGCCATTTTAAAGTTATTAAGTGATAAAGTGAGTTATTTTTAGTTATAATAATTGGTTGGAGAAATATATTATTGTATTTGGGGGTGATACAAGTGAGATTAAGGTTCCTCTTCACCTGAGAAGAAAATTGTAAGAAGGGTTCCTTTTTACTGAAAAAGATTATACAAAAGTTATTATTTGCCTTGAAAGAAGAATTATAATGGAATTCCAAGAAAAGTCTTAGGAGTGGATGAAGGAAAAGGTAGTTTGTCGAACCACTATAAATTGTTTTACATTCTCTCCTCCCTATCCTTTTAAATTATTGTTCAATTTTTTCATTAAATTGTATTAAGCAATTTCCTCATTTTTATTGATTATTATTAATTGAATATATTGTTAAAAATTTATTAAATTTTATTAACACATAATTCACTTCCTTCTTAGGTGCCACTAGGGACTAACAAGAGGTATTAGAGAGGGTCTAGTATTTTTAACAAAATCCTATAATAAAGATCATAATTTCATATTTAAGAGCAACATCATCATCATTCAACAAGAGGGACAAAGCATTAGTAGACCACATTTCTTTAATGAAAATGATTATCTTTATTGGAAAACTCGGATAAGATTCTTCTTAATTGCCAAAAATATATACCTATGGAAAATAGTATCAAGTGGTCAGTTTATTCCCACAAAAATTGTAGATAACAACAAGATATCTAAATCAAAGGAAGAATGGGAACTTTAAGATAAGAGATTAGTATTGTTGAATAGTAAAGTCATACACATCATATTTTTTGCTTTAGGAAAAATTTAATATAATAGGGTATATATGTGTGAAACGGTTTATAAAGTTTGAAATACATTAGAAATTACTTATGAGGGCATAAATTAACTTCGGAGGGCTAAGTAGAGGACTAAGTAAACATGTTAACACATCAATATAAATTATTACAAATGAAGCATGATGAAAGCATTTCTAGCATGCATACTAGATTTATTAATATTATTAATGCTCTCAAAGGTTGTAGAAAGCCCTATACTAATGTTGAAATCATAAGAAAGTTACATAGGTCACTTCCAAACATGTGGGAAGCTAAAGTGATAGTTATATAAGAAGCTAAGGATTTAACAATGCTACCATTGAAGGAACTTATTGAATCTCTCCTTATATACCAAATGAGGCTCTAAGAGTCACAAGAAGAGACAATGCTTCTAAGGAAAAGGAATTTAGCCATTAAAGTCTCAAAAGAAGAATCAAGTGAAGAGAAAGAGACATCAACTAGTGAAAGTGAAGAAAAAAATATTGGCTTACTTACTAAAAAGTTCAAGAAGTTCTTGAAGAAGAAATTCTCCAAAAGAAAGGACTTTAAAGAAGGTAAAAGTGATTTAAAACATAAATCCTCTAACATTATTTTCTTTGAATGTAGAAAACTTGGCCGTATAAAGTCATAATGTCCTTAATTTAAAGATAATGAGAAGTATCAGAGAACCTACAAGAAGGAGAAGAAGGATAAGAAGAAAGCACTTAAAGCATCAACTTAGGATAAGTGAATTCGAAAGCGAGCATTTGGAAGAAGAGATAGCTCATATATACTTCATAGCTATGGGCAATGATAAGGTAACATCTAACCCTAGTTCTTATAATGATAGTGATGTTGATTTGACTTATAATAAATTAGTAAAAAGTTTAAAAATCATGAGTAATAAAAAGAAGAAATTATCTTCCAAAATCAATGAAGTTAAAAAAGAGTACATGAGTGAAAATGAAAAGATGAAAAGAAATTATCTAACTCAATCTCCAAGTTGCTCAATCTCCACTCCTACTTAAAAATAATCAATTCTTACCCTAAATTAACATTAAATATAAAATAACAACAATGAAGATCAAACTAAATGAAAACATACAAAATGAATCCTAAAATACAACAATAATAAACTATTATACAAGAAACACATGCCAAATATTTAGAAAAACACATATTAATGCACAACTATCAACTTCCCCACACTTATATCTTTGCTTGTCCTCAAGCAAAATAAACCAATCAATTCCATCACTTCATTTTCACAAAGATCAAAGCATACAATCCCTTAAACTTTAACCAACTCAAATATCAAGTTACTACACATATCATGACTACTTTATCATTAGTGTACATAAGCAAACTCAATATATGGCACCATCACTCAAAGATAAGTATAGATGCAAAATGAATGTTCCTTACGTTTTCACTCATTTCTCTCAAGTGTTTGATTGTTAGTGTTTTGCTCAAACTTCCTATAGGAAACTATACTGCCATAGGCTTGCTAATACACCAATTCTACTCTACAATGATTGCATGCATAAATAGATCAAAAGGATTTGTTTAGGATTGTAATGTGGTAAGGGTTAAGGTTGGTAAAGAGGGTAAAAGGTTTAACACAAGCATTCTTAAATAAAAATCAGGAAAAAGGGATAACAAAACATAACTCTGAGATACACAAGTGTGAATATGCTACTACTCTGCACTTATTGATGCTACTCAAGTGTTCTTCCTTTTTCTTTTCTTTTCTTTGCATTTTTTCTTTTTCATTTTCATTTTTTTCATTTTATTTCTTTTTATATGGAAGAAAATATGACTAAAATAGCAACTAAATACAATGTGATTCAAAAACAGAAGTATCCTCAACTCATCTCGGTAAAAATTTTCACAACAATCCCAACTAATGCATTACTTAATACTCTATTAAGCTTGTGAATAGGTAGGTTAATGAGGTTTCTAGTTTTAAAATTTTTGGGTATTTCCAAGAAACAAAATGGTTAAGGCTCAATGGGGGTAGCAAAGGATAATAAAAGGGTAGGTCATTTAAGCCAAGGGGTTAACACAAAAAGGGCCTTAATCATCTCTATTAAGCATGCATCTAGTAGACTCAAACCAATTCAAAGCAAGTTCTGAAGGTAATAACCTAAGGAAGCATCACACAAAAAAGAAATATAATGACTATAGATGGAGTCATATAGGCTCAATCCTCACATTTGCTCAAATGAACATCCATTATACATCTCTACACAACCTCATTGCTCAAATGTCAATTTGTGAGTAAGTTTATATAACCAACTACTTTGCATCACTCAATATGGTTCACTTTCTACTCGAGTAGCCTAATCCAAGTTCAAGCATGCATTCAATCTAATTCCAACTAGCTGACAGAATCTCATGGCAAAGTAGATCACAATGATTCGAGTGTGATTCCATTGCTTAACACAAAACAACATGATATGCCTAAACATACATCCCATTTAACAAAATGCAAACAGTGATTAAAACAATGCAATTGACAACACAAGTGTCGCCTCCCCACTCTTAAAGAACACATTGTCCTTAATGTGACAAGGCAACCACAAAATAAGAAAAATGACAGCAAACTAAATAAAAAAAATCAAAGCAAACAAAAGACATGAAACTAAACAAAAGACATGGAACTAAATAAAAGAAATGGACACAATTTAAAAGTTTAGGGTAAGAATGGCTTATGGAGATTATGGTGGCGACAGTGTTGGCAAAGGGGCTTCAAAATTATTCCTCTGAAAGAACTTGAGGAATTTCTTCTTCAAGTACCACTACTCCTTGTGGACTTGTCTCATCTGGGTGCCGAATTCATTAATTTACGATGTCATTTGCTGATGAATGGAGGCCATCTAGTTGAGGATTTGTTGAAATTTGTCGACCTCTGCTGGTGCAATTGGTTCCTCTTTCACTGCTTCTTCTTGTGGCTCTTGGACTTTTTGGGATGTGGAGGGTTGGGAAGTAGTTGTATCCTTGCCCTTTCTGCTCTTCACTACAGTGCGTGTCTGAGAATTTCGAAGTTTCATAGAATGGAGCTCCAAAATTTCAGAGCACCTCAAATAAGATATGTCAAACATATCGTATTGAGTTGTATGTAAACTATCCACATCATAGTTGTAAAACAAAGTCAAAGCAGTAACAACATGAGACATGCCAAAATAAGAGCTCTTTTTATTCACAATACTTACTATCAATCGAAAAATTCGCTAAAGAGTATTGATTTCTATTTTTTGATCCATGCATCAAAGAAAGAAAAGTTTTTTGGACGAGCACTTATTACTTTCAGTTTTATTGAAAACCATTAAACACATAAATTTATACAAAAGTAAATGCTCGGCGCTTTAGATTAAAGTGTTTGGTGCATTTCGAGAGTCAAATTTTGCTTTACCCATTAGAGTTTTTCAGTAATTATCCACATCAAAATCATCGTGATCATCTAAAATTTTTGCGTTTGATAAATCGAAAAGTGCACGAATGACATGATAATCAAGTTTATGAACATCGCCAGCTAACCTAAACCATAATACATTCATTCTAGGGTTATAGCGCACCATGGTGAAAAACTGGATAGTCATCATAGGGTAAATAAGCATGTCACAACGAATGAACTTATTCCAACCTATGTTCGTAGCTAATCACTCAACAGGTCATAGCTAATCACTCAACATTTCGCCTCACTCCTATAGTTTCTAATAATTCAAAGTCAAAGTATCGAGGAGTAATCAATTCCCTATCTCTAAAGTCTCATAAATGCATACCCTCATCCTCCGAATAAATGGGGAATAGGGCACGAAAAGTGGTTGCCAAATCGGGTTTACCTTCACCAGAGACTTGAAGGTGCAATTCATCGATTAGTTTCCGAGCTGCCATCTTCTTTGGAGCCATTGGAAGATGAAAACCTGCAAAAGTAAGGAAGAGAGGGATAAGCTCATTTTTTATAGAGAGAGAAAAATCTTACCCAAATCCTTGTATTTTTGAATGATTAATATATAATAAGAACAAAGGATTGTAAGATTGATGGAAAGAGTGAAGAAAATACCAATAATCTAATGTAAGATGAAGGATTTTAGAGAGTGGGAGAGTGAGTTTCGTAGGTTTAGAGAGAGAGATTGTAAAAATTTGAAGAATGAATGAAAGAAGAAGGGAGGGAAATTTAAAAATTTCCTCGGATTGGGCTTCCCACGATCGTGGGAATACCCTTCATTCCCACGATTGTGGGTTTTCTCTCTAGAAACTTTCTAGAGAGAATTCCCACGATTATGGGAATCACACCCATTCCCACAATCATGGGTTGGTGCAATTTTTCTACTTCTAAACCTTCTTTCAACCCTAGCATGCATTCTCAACAATCCCGCAACCTACAACACATCAAATCATCTTACCAACAAGAAATTTGAAGAGAAAACAAGTTAAAATTAAAACCAAAATCCAAATTAATACCAAGTAAATTCAAATCAAACACAATCATAACTAAATAAATCAAACAAACCAATAAACTAGAAACAATCAGAGGAAAATAAAATTCCATGGGTTGCTTTTTAACATTGGTAGCTCGACGCTCTTCCTTGGAAACTCAGCCAGGAATAATTATAAGTGGCTTGCTTCCACCTTTTTTGTTCAACATTGGTTTTGTAGCCTATAAGTAAGTTACAAATTGTAAAATAATCAAAGGACAATATGGATAATATTATAAAAACCAATTAAGCTCAATAATGTCATTTTTTGAGTGAACTATCAACATCACAGGGAATAACAAAACTACCTGAATCTTCCATTGAATCTAACAGTTTGTCCTGTACGAAGGTGAGTTGCTCTCTTTCTACCTTAATCACCTTCGTTTCCTCTGCTTCTTCCACTTCCTGAACAGAGACTTTCATAACTTCTTCAAACTCGATGTCTGTTGTCATCTGTTCTACGTCCTTTTGTTCTTCAGAAGATTCGAACACATCAATTATCTTGAATAAGTTACTATCCTTCGAATTCTTAAATACATCATTCATTTTGAATGTCACTTGATCATCATCAATCCAAAAGATATAGTTCTTTTCATGAACATCTACCCAAGATTTTTCGATGGTCACATATGGTATATCAAGAAATGGTGAATAATAGGGAGGGTTTTCATCCTTTTTCTTGATTTCTTGGTGTTAGCCCCCAAATTTTTTTTAGTTAAGCATGATTTAAATGAATTATGAGGTCATGATAGAATAATTATTGGGGTTTAAATTAATTATTACAGTGTTAGTAGGATTTTATTACACTGGTTAGTAAAATTAAAGCAGTAGGAATGTATTGAGGGCAATTGTGGCATGTCACTTAAGTTTAGAAACCATAAAGCATAAAAGGAAGGGTAAAGTGGACATTTAGCACTCATTAAGGGTAAAATTGGAAGAGGAAAATGTTGTCTTGGTTATTAGATGAAGAAAAATGTGAATGAAGGGAAAGAAGGAGTGAAAAACGAAAATGAGAAAGAAGAGTGAGAGAGTTTTGGCCATATGAGAGAAAAAGAAAGAAGACAAGTTAGAGTTTCATCTTTTCTTAATTTTTAAGAGTGATTTTGAGGGTACTCAAGAAGAGAAAAAGAAAGAGGAAGAGAAGAGCTTCCATTTGAGCCAAACATCTCTTTGTTTGGTGAAGATTCAAGGTAAGCTCATTTTTAATCCTTTGGATTTTTGGAAGGGTTTTGGTTCATAAAGCTTAGGAAATACATGGGTTTAAGCATTCTATAATCAATTTTTAGTGAATATGTTTTTTGGGTTCTCAATTTGTATTCCTATTAAATTGGATTTTCGCCAATGTTAAAGGGAATCAAGAGAGGTAAGAGGAGCAAGAGGTGGGGCATTTTTAAGCAAGGAATCCAGGTGGGTTACATGTTTATAGTTGAGTTAATGAGCCATGAGTATTTTTCCAAATCAATAAAGTTAAATGATTTCAATTGCTTTATAAATTTTGCATTTATTGCTTCTTAAATGATTTAAGAAATTGTTACATGTTTGGTACATGAATCTTGATGATGACTTATGAAATGATGATGGAAATTGTATTTGAAAAATATCATGCTTATGGAAATCATGATTCTGAAATATGCAAGATGTTACAAGATATGAAATTCATGTTTGTGGTGGTCCATTCTGTTATGTCACGTACACATTGACTATGTTAAAGGCTTCTCTTGCCTGCCCGCTAGTGGCATGGAGCTCCTTCACAGACTCCCTTATGTTTATGGACTCCCCAAACCATTATGTGGGTTGGTGGTGGCCCATTATGTTATTACTGGAGATTCACAAGAACTCCCTCATGTTTATGGACTACCCAAACCATTATGATTGCTTATGTGTTTATGATTTGTTTGACAAGTTGAGAAATACATGAATTATGTTGTTTGTGAATTGTTTGACAAGCTTGAGAATTTGAGAAATACGTGTTTTATGGTTTCAATGCAATTTACTATGACAATGAATCTTTTCAATGGTTTTGCTTGTTTCTCAGCTATAAACTTGTTACCCACGAGCTTTCAAGCTCACCCCCATTCTTTCCTATCTCCACGTGAAGAGCAAGAGATCGAGTGATAGAGAGTCAAGGCATCACTCCAAGTCTGCATAATTTTTGTATTTAAGATAGTTTATGAAAACACAAGGCTTTAGCTGCATTTCAAGTAACACTCGCTCATGTATATTTTGTATTTTTGGATTATGGGACCAATGATGTATTTTAGGTCTTGAAATGCCCATTAAAGCTTTTTAAAACTCTGTTCTTTTGATGTTAATGAAATATATTTATGTTTTGCTCATGACTTTCCAAGTTTTCGCATTGCATTTTCAAGCATTCGTAGGGGTAAAATCTATGTTCTAAATTCAGGGGAAAAATTGTATTAAGTTAGGCTTATTTGGATAAAGTTGTCTTCTTGGAAGTTGTAGCTTATCCTCTTAGCTTTCCAATGGTATGAAATGTGTAATTTTTGGACATCGGAGTTGAGAGATATACCTTTTACAAGTTAGTGATGTTGCACAGGGTGCATGCTGGACACTTTATAGCCTTTTCTTTACTTGGGTTAACAAAAAATGAGTGCTATGGTGTTTTGAAATGGGAAGAATTAGTGTGATAAATTAAAGATGAAATGAAGTGATGAAGGGAGGTGAATGTGTGCTGAATTATTGAAGAATGTATTGACATGGTTGATATTGTAATTGTGTGATTATGATCAACAATTTATGATGAATGTGCATAAGTTTAAATGTTATTTTTTGGGTTGATGATCAAACATAGATTATGATTTGGTCATTAATGATATTGAGCTGAAATGAAAGTGATATGAAGGGAAAATGATGAGGAAAATAAGTTAAAAATGATAGATTTACATAAGAAAGGTAACTTGTACAAGTTAGAAATCTACAAATTGACCCGTAAATGTCCGTTAGGTGGACTTGATGTCCGCTGGGCAGACCTTCTTAGAAATTCTAGCGTTACAGCTCAATTCATGTCTGTTTGGAGGGACATATATCCGCTAAGAGGACATTCTCGGGAAAATTATATAAATACGTAATTTTTAACCCTCTAGACGATAAAATCTTTCTTCTAGGTCTTCATGGAAGTTGTAGAACTCGAAGTCCTCTTCAAAACCTTGCTTAAATGACCTTGATCTAACATCCATAGTGAAAGTTATGCTTTTTGTCCCAAATCATGTACATTTATAAGTTGTGGGCTTATCAATGCTTTCCTA
>JANQAP020000040.1:375304-396344 GCA_026874005.2 Erythroxylum coriaceum | reverse complement strand
TTGAAATGGGAAGAATTAGTGTGATAAGTTAGAGATGAAATGAAGGTGATAAAGGGAGTTAAACATGTGCAGAAATTATGATGAATGTGCATAATTTTCAATGTTATGTTTTTGGATTGATGACCAAATATAGATTATGATTTGGTTGTAAATGATATTGAGCTGAAATCGAAGTGAGAATGAAGGGAAATGATGAGCAAAATAAGTTAGAAATTATAGATATGCATAAGAGGGGTCATAGGTAACTTGTAAGAGAAAGAAATCTGGAAATTAACCTATAAATGTCCGTTAGGTGGACTTGACGTCCACTGGGTGGACCTTCTCTGGAATTCCAGAATTCCAGCTCAGTTAATGTCCGTTTGGAGGGACATATGTCCGCTAAGCGGATATTCTCAGGATAGTTATATAAATGTGCGAATTTTTGACCTTCTAGATGGCAAAATCTCTCTTCGAGGTCTTCACAAAAGTTGTAGAACTTGAAGTCCTCTTCAAAATTGTACTTGAATGACCTTCATCCGACATCCATAGTGAAAGTTATACTTTTTGTCCCAAATCATGTACATTTATAAGTTGTGGGCTTATCAATGCTTTCCTATGATACATTTAGACTTGAATGGAGCTTGAAATGTACTTAGTTGATGTGAAAATATGAGATAAAATGAGTGATATGTTTAGGGTGATGATTGAGGATGTAAACATAAGAATGGATTGTCGTATATCAAATGTTCAAATATGAAATTTTGGGATGTTATAAGAATGAAGATAAACCTATGATGGCTAATGAGATTCCATTACAAGAACCCTACAGAGTAATGCTCTCACGTTTGACTTACTAGTTAGACACCGAAAACGTGGTCTAACACTTAGTCTTCTATAAAGTAAGGTTCAGCATGGTCTTCTACTGGTTCTTCTTGTTCTTTCCCATTTCTAAGTGTGATAGCCTCATATTGCTCTCGTTGATATAATTACTTATTGCTCAGAGAGTCTTCCACACTTCTCTTACAAAATTCATGAGAAAGTTGTCATACTTGAATCTCCAGGTTGTGAATAGAAGCGGCATGATTTTTAAAAACTTGATAGAAATTCTTTTCCATTTTATTCTGACTTTCCTCCTGGCTAGAAAACATCTTCTTCTTGTTCTCTTCCATATCTGTTAGCTTCTCCATGATTTTGTAGAATTTGGAATCCCATGAACTGGACTCATCTTGCTGAAATTCAAATAGGTCTTGATGTCCCATATGAGTACTTGCATTATTGGACCAATAAAAATCTGGGTGGTTCTGCCACTCCGGAGTGTACGTATTCCAATAAAGATCAGTACTTCCCCAACCATACTGCCCCTCATTGTAATTTACAAAAGTTCCTTGCTCCCTATAATAACTATCTTCCATCATTGTTCTTTCTATTTCTTCTCGACATCTAGCTCTTCAGATGTCTCATTCCTTATTCTAAGATGTCTTGATGTGTCTTGTGAAATCGGATGGTTTGTTGTTACCAAATTCTATCGATCTTCGCGTGCTCTTTGTGTTAATGCACCTGCAAATACACAAGGAAAAGTATCAAAAACTATTAAATCAAAGTAATCTAAACTAAGCAAGATGCTAAACAATCAACCCCCGACAACGACGCCAAAAACTTGTTGATGTGCAAAACAGGCTATTAGTTTTATGCTCAAAAACTGCAAGTATATAGGTCGTGACTTGTAGTTAAAAAGCAGATATCGATCCTATGAGGATTGATGCTTAGTCACCACTTAATTCAAATTAATCTTTGTTTAAGAAACAAAATTGTTTTATGGAAATAAATTGGAAAATTAAATTAAAATTAAATAACTAATAATGAACAATTGATAAAAACCAAAATGTAGAAAATTGGAATTTAAGGTTTTAACAACAAGAGATTACTTTTTCCCTATCTTGTCTCTCTCCTATTTTATTAATTGAATTATGTCTCATCTAAGATGTCCAATTATATTAACTACCCTCTCTTAAGGTGTAATTAATTGTCCCTAATCAAATTAAATGAAGTTGATTAAGCAATATCTCAATCTACCAAATCACTCCACCAATTTAACTAGTTATTAAGTTATCCTATGGGTGATCAATTAAATTAGCCAAGATCTCTCTTTCAACTAATTAATTAACATGATGAATGTAAGTCTATAGGTTGCCAATTCTCATTGTACAATCCTACACAAATTACCCAACTCAATCTCTCAATTTATTGCAAGGTATATGTATATAATCAACATTCATTAAAGAAATCTATCATTCAATTCAATAAAATAGGAGTTTAACAAGATAGTTCAAAAGTAATCCCTAAAAACAAATCAGCCACTCATGGCGTCTATAACATCACCAACATTCAAATATTCCATCTTACAATAACTAGAAGAGATAAAAATGACAGAAAATTAAATAAATAAAACTCCTTCTCTTTTTTGCCCAAAATCTGGAGATTCTGGTGTTGATGTGCTATTTTCCCAATTATGATTGATGATCCTTGAATCTCCACCTTCCTCAAGACTCTAAATCTGGATTTTTCACTCAAGAAAGCTCTTCTCTACAGAGGTATCACGTCCTCCTTCTTGCATAGGAATTTAATATCTTATAAAGTCCAGAAAACCTAAAATTTAATTGAACCCGGCATATGTTCTCGGATAAAACATCCCACAATCGTGGGAATTGGCATGATTTCCACAATCGTGGGTTCTTGCACCAGAATGCTTCCTCTTCTCTTCTCCTCTTTGGTCTCTAGCTCAATCTCCAAGTTGCTCAATCTCCATTCCTACATAAAAATAATCAATTCTTACCCTAAATTAACATCAAATATAAAAGAACAACAATGAAGATCAAACTAAACGAAAACATACAAAATGAATCCTAAAAAACAACAATAATAAACTATTATGCAAGAAACACATGCCAAATACTTAGAAAAACACATACTAATGCACAACTATCAGATTTCTTATCTAAATTTACAAAGGGAAATGAAAAAATTAAAAAAAGTTAGAAGATTAAAAGCATTTTAACGATAGGCATGGAATTAGATATAAATGTTAAAGTGTTCCCGACATTAAAACTACCTTTATTAAGGGAAAACATTTACATAGTGGAGGGCCATTACCTAGAATGACAAATGAGTATGAAGCATCCACATCCAAACATACAAATGCACGTAACACATTTACTAAGACCCAAACTAAGAGAAAAAAAGCACGTTTTCATATATGTCTCACAACCTACGCATAGAGTTTAATACTCTTAAGGGAAGAATAGGCATAACTTTTATGATAACATATAAACACATTCACAACCTTATAGACGTATGTATGATGTCATCATTCATAGCAGGCATCATATATATGATCATGGAAGGAATTTTCACACCACCCTAGGAGACCATTCAACACATTTAATATCCAAAGAAATCTTCCTCATTATGCATACACACATAGAATTCCAAGCAATGCATTTATACATCATCATTACTCATATAACATGGTATGTCATTTTTGTGTTAAGTTTGAACATATTGATATATTTTGCTTTATCAAACAAAAAACGTTAGGTAAAGCTTTAAAAGTGTAGATTGAAAAAAGGAAAGAACCAAGCTTATTTGACTTCCTAAAGCACATTGATTACCTTGATTTATAAGGTTATTAGAAAAATAGAAGCAAATGGTATGTAATAGAGATTGTAGTATTCTTAAGGAGTTTATGCATTTTGTCTTGATGAACCTATCCTTCTTGTGTCTAAGAAAGTATTGAAGATGTTATTATGGGATATAGAGAACTTAACCCCTAAAATTAATTATCAAGACTTTTCAATTATTGAATCAAGTGAGAAAGATGAGAAGGATGAGATGCCACGAATGGATTGAGAATTCAAGAAAATTCTTCACTCAAATATCTCATAAATAATGTTCAACCTAAGGTAATTATTAGTTTATAACTTAGAAAAAAGTGGGTTTTGTGTTTATATGTCAATTACAGCATAAACCTTTAATTATGATTATTTTTAAATTATGAATAAGGTGTTTTTAAAGTGTAAACCTTAATATCTACAGACTATATTCAAAATAAGTTCACTAAGTTAGAATTTACATCAATTGGTTATTATTTCCTTAAACTTTTGTATAAGAATAAATTTTGCTTAATTAGAGGAAAATTAGTTTTTATTTAATAGGAATTCTTTTTAAAAAGGCCCTTTATATGATTAGATTCTTTTCTGTTTGATATTAACTGGATGATATATGTTTTAATATTATTTTGATGAATTTTTAATGCTTTAATTTGAGTTTCAAAGATGGTTCCTTAAGTTATTTGGTTAAATGGTCGACTAATATCTTAGTATAATTGATTAGGATCTTTAAAATTGACCTACTTTTGCTTTCCAGTGAGTTTGTAAGTTTTATGGTTGCTTATCTGGTCACCTAAATAGTCTTATTGTTTAACCAATGCACTTAAATGGTCAACCAATGTCCCAAAATTCGACTTTTTTATTTTTCAGTGAGTTTGCTCTTTATTTGGTCGAAGCTCTAGTCACTTAATTACTCACACTAGTCGACCAATGTTTTGAAGTGATCGACCAATATTCCTTTTTTAAAGAAATTTTACAATTCTCGTGTGTTTGTGAGAAGTTTTATTGTATAAATGGTCAACCACAAAGCTATAATGGACAAGCAATTTATCTTTCAACAAAGATAATTTAGTTAACTTGTGACATATTTGGTAGATATATAAAGGTCAACCATAACCTTTTACTAGTCAACCAGTTTCCTTGTTTGGTCAAAAATATACAAGATTTAATGCCCCTCTCGTCTACCTTACTTTTGTTTTCCTGTTTTTTCTTGTTTAAGGCTCCTCAAAACCTATAAAACTCATATATATCTTTGAAAAACACCATACCCCATTACAAATAACAACCTCCTTCAATTTTGTCCTCTTTTTATTAAAGATCTTTTTAATTCATATTCTTTTTGGATAAACCCCTAACTTTAGGATTACTCGATAATGTTCAGGTATTTTTCATAAATTACATAATTCATTTAATTTTTTTCAAGTGTGATTGAATCGTATTTGTCATTTTAGAATTTCAAATTGACTACTTTATATCATTATTATTTTTGAAATTATTACATTATTTTATGAAATTGATTGTTGGATATAGTAATTATGTTTTATTTGTTACAATTCCAACTGCTAATTTTGTGAAAACTTGCCTTGGTGTTTTAATTGAAATTTTCAACTTAGGCATCATACCAAATTTGAGGATTTTTCAAATTTGACATAATTAGGGCTATCTATATGAAAATTGACCTTTTTCTTTTACTCTTTCAATATTTAATGATACTTTCTAGCGAGAAAGTTTGACAATTTTGATTAAATTCATCTCTTTAACTAAGTTAGCTTGATGCATGACCCTTTACGTTGTGCCTTTTTGGATCTCTTTTTTATGATTTCAAAAAGGGGGGAACGTTTGGTGATATTAGATTTAGAGGAAGTGATAAAACATAGGGAGAATGATTATTTTGTCATTTTTGTATTTTTTGAGTTCTACATGATATGCTTGAGAAAATTTTTGTTATTTTCATGTATGGAAATTTCTTTGATTTTAAATATTTGTTGTTCTTATTATTGAATTATGCTCTTCAAATTGAATAATGTTTTATGCATGAATTAGGGGGAAGCTAATTACTATCTTGAATTATGTTTTGTATGCTTAATTTTATTATTGTTCTCTAATATCATAAATGTTTGACATCATCAAAAAGGGAGAGATTGTTGAAACAAAGGAGGTTCCAATTGATGTTTTGATGATTAAAAAACATAATTAATACTAATCTATTTATTGTTTTGATAAAAACAATATTAGAACAAAATGAAGTCATAAACTTAAGAAGATAGTGTATAAAGTTGATAAAGAAAAGTTGAAGTTTGCAACCAATAAATTGAAGATCAAAATAAATAAAAAAATAAGAAGATTAAAACTCATCAAGGTTATTTCACATTTTTTATTATTATTTGTAAACTTACTTTGTTAATTTGATGATCCCAAAAGGCTCCCCGTGCATAATCATTCATCTTACTTCAATGTATGAGTTTTTACATTCATCAAGAGGCATTAAAGCTTGTGATTTTAATATAAAAACAATTTAATCTTTCAAATAATCTTTAGGAAATATTTTGGGAAGTTTTTTAATCATAGTTGGATTAAAAAATTTTGTTTTGATCATTTGAAGTTGTTAAAATCATATTTTTTGGGTGATTGGTCAATCTATATAGGTTAGTAGTCAACTAATATAGGTTAAAGTTGTTAAAATTTATAAACTATGATTTTGTAACATTGGTTGATGTATTGGTTAACTAATGTGCCATACTGGTTAATCAATATGTGTAATGGTGGACCAGTGTTTCAATAACTAGTGAATTTAGAGCTTTTAATACATACTGGTCAACTAATGCATCGAATATAACCATTTTAACAACTAATTCTTGGCTCCAACAGCTATTTTGGGTGCCAAAACCCTATCAATAGGTTTTCTCATTGGTTTTAGTATAAAGAAGGTTTTGAGTGTTATATACTCATATTTTAAAGAGTTTTTCAATCATTTGAGCATCATTGTATCATATTTGTATGAGTGAGCCATTTTGAAGTTGTTAAGTAATAAAGTGAGGTATTTTGAGTTGTAATAATTGGTTAGGAAATATATTATTGTAATTGGCGATAATACAAATGAGGTTGAAGTTCCCCTTCACCTTGGAAGAAGATTGAAAAAAGGATTCCTCTTTATTGGAAAAGATTGTAAAAAGGTTACTTTTTGCCTTAAAAGAAGAATTATATTGGAATTCCAAGAAGAGTCTTAAGAGTGGACATAGACAAGGGTTGTTTACCGAACCATTATAAATCGGTTTGTATTCTCTCATCCCTATACTTTTAAAATTATTGTTCAATTATTTGATTAAATTATATTAAGCAATTTCCTCATACTTATTCATATTGATTATTGTTAATTGAATATATTGTTTTTAAAAAAATTGTTGAATTTTATAAACACTCAATTCAATCCCCCCTCCTCTCTCTTGGGTGTCATCATACTTATTTATATTGATTATTTTTAATTGAATATATTGTTTAAAATATTGTTGAATTTTATAAACACTCAATTCAACCCCACCACCTTGGGTGTCATTAGGGACTAACATTTTTATATATTTTATGATTATACATTGTTTTCTTGTTATTATAGCTTACTTTATATGATGGAGTTAAAGATGAAAAATAGAAATGATGCAATTATTCTTAAAGAAGTTTCATTTTTACAACAAAAAAAAAAGTTAACAGGAAGGTGTTCAAGTTTATAAAGCACTAATTACAACAATCATGAAGTATATATACAACAAAATTCCTTACCTTACTCTATTTCAAATATAATAGACTCGCTAATTTTTAAGGAAAATGTCAAAATTTGTAAATAACATAATTCCTTACTTACAATATTTTAGGTTTTCTGAGTTTGATTTGACATGGTCGAATTGGATTTTGGGCTTAAGCTAAATATTTCTAATCTGACTAAATTTTAGATTAGATATAGACAATAAAAAGTCTAAATTTGACTCAAATTATTATTATCCCTAATGAAAATAAGGATTACAATTATTGGGAAGATTAAAATTGCAATTTGTTGAAAACCTCTTTATAATTAGCCACACATAAGTCAGGAAATATTTATAGTTCGCACCATTTCCCTTTCTCAATATTGCCGCTACCAATTTTAGGACTTAGAGGTATATGGTCACATTTATTTTGTAAATAGATTTACTAATTATTTTTATATATATAATCTTTTTTTACATATGAAGTTGAGATGGTCAAATGATAAACAAAAATCTTTTTAAAAGGAAAAATGTATTAAATAATAAGTTAGAATACAAAACACTTCCAACATAGGAAGACATTCAAGATGGTCTATCAAGAGACTGCCATCAAAATTAACTAAAGGAAATATAATGGAATAGAATCTTTCAATTCTAGACAAGTTAAAATAAAGGAACAACTTTAGAACCTAAACCTTAACTAACTAAAACTGCCCCTAAAATATTGTAAAGAGGAATAGATACTCTGTAGTGATAGTACCCTAATTCAAAGCAATTAACATGGAGAATTGAGCATACGTACTATGGGCCATCAATTGTTCACTGTTTTAATTTTGATGTGAAGACTTTTGTTGGAATAATCTTTGGTGCCTTTCCTTTTATAAGCAATAAACTAGATTACCAAGAATAATTTTAAGAATAGTTCGATCCTCTTTAACTAAGTTTTATAACTGAAGAAGGAAAGAAATAACCCTACATCAATCCTCAAAAAGCTAATGCAATGTCTCAAAGCTTCAAGATTTCACTCCACATAAAGGTAGAGGAGGAACAGTGGAAGAAGATATGAGTTAGAGTCTCAAGAGCTTCATTACGCAGAATAAAGCAGGTGGGAGATTTTGTATCTCTTTGATTTTATCAAGTGTTCTAAGTCTTTGCCTGAAAGCCAACTATAGCATAAAGAACCTCTAGGCAAATCTTAATTAAACCAAACTATCTTATACACTTCAGGAGCAGGTCCTTTCAAAGGAAGTCTACAAAATTTATTGTAAAACACCATGAGGAGTGCCCTAACCATAAAAAGGAGTTCTCTGAATGGAAGTTAAAGGGAGCAGGATGAGTGATAGCCATATCTATGTCTTGTCCTTATAAGTGAGGTTGTAAAGATTAGAGAATAACACATCTTTGACATAAGCATAACCATGGATAAGCACTCTTAAAGAATACTACTGAAGGGGCATTCAGTGCTCTGATTAGCATGCTAAAAACTGATGTTAGAGCCATTCTTGATCTTGCTCTTAATCTCCATCATCACTAACTGCCTCATCTTGAGGATATGCATCATGGTTCAAGCAATGTTGATAGTAGGACTAATACTATAAAAAATTTTGGTCTTTATGTAGATGGAATGAATCCACCTAATTCGTAGAGTTTACTTATCCAATAGAGTTATGTAAAGATGCTTGATTAGCAACATTTTATTAGTGCTTCTAATAGGAATAATGCCCAATCCTCCTTCATCTTGTAGTGAGCATATGTTCGTCCATTTAATCTTGTTGGGTGACCTCCTTGTAATGTCAACATTCCATAAGAAATGATAAACAAAAGTTCAATGACATTCCTACTCTCCTTCTTAATGAATAATGATATTCACACCCTGATAAATAATAATGTTATGTGAATAATCATAATTGTGAGACTTTAATTCTATTCTTCTCTCTTTTTCTGCTTTTGAATATATATAATGGTAAAAGAAAAAAGTAGACATCTCCTTTCGTTTTATTCATTTTCAAAATTACCTCTTGAATTACTTTGAAAATTTCTGATAAAAACACCAACAAGAAATAGTTTATTGAGTCAAATTATTTTAATAGAGTCATATAATTAACTAAAATGTGTAGTACGTACAAGACACAATAGATACTCTACAATACAATCATATTAATAGAAGATTAATATCTGTTTTTAGCATGATAATTAAATTAACTAGTTGATGAGTAATTTTCACCAACTCCTCAGTCCTCACAATCTACGCCTACTTGCGTGGTTATACCATAGCAGTCTTTAGAAGAAGGCAAATCATAAACGAATGACAAGAAGGCGGACAGCTTGCCGACAATAATCAAGCCACTAGGAGCCGGTGAATCAATCATATGTTTCTTCCCCGTTGCAAACTAAATTATCATTGGTCTGTGCAGATTAATTGCTCTCCTATAGTAGAAACATAGACTTCATAGTGAGTGTTCAAACTAATCAAAAAGCAGCGTAATCTTCTGAGTTAATTCAGGGGGCGACTTGAAATGAAAGGAAACCGAAATCTAATATCCATTGTTGGCCTAGTAATTTGAGTGATTAAGAACCATAAGTAGTATTTAATGAAGAATACTAGTACTAGGTCCAACGTAGTAGAAATCACATTGAATTTAGAGATTAAGTTCATATTTAACTCTTTCGTTGGCTTTGCTAGGTCAGGTTTGCATAATTTAATCATACAAATATTTCTTTTTTGTTTAATTTTAGAGATGGAGAAATGCAACCACTGCCAAAATTAGCTATACCCACATTCACCAAATTACCATTGGGCTTGGAAACTTGACGTTTCTAGGAAAATTAGTTCAACCTTTGTGATTAGCCATTACATGGGATGGATGGGAGGGAAAGCTGAATTATACCAACAAACCTTTCTATTAAACAATGTGAATCTTTGGAACACCTACTCGGTTATCACGTTGCAAGGTTGGCGGTGTTGCTTTGAAATTTCTTCCTACTAGTACTCGGCAACAAAGCATTTGACCCATGCATGTTGTGTTTACTTACATTTTGTTAGTTTCCTCGTTTCTAGAAGGATATTTGTTTTCAGTTTTCACGAAGACCAAAGCGCTTCTAGATAGAGCATTTATTAATGTATTCAATTCACTTGAGGATTTGGTGTCCCCTTGACCTAACCTCTACTTAAGCACATTTCTACCCTTCATTCTTCCCTTAATCCTATTCCTTCGGGAGCCTTTTATTTTATGTATAACATGAAGATTAAAAACCATCATCACAGTAAACATTAAGTCATTTCAGTTCTTCACATTGATCGTAATTTTTATTTTTTAAAACACCATGACACATATTGGCATATTGCCCACGCCTTCACCTGTCATGGGAAGCGGGTGGCTGGCGTGGAGAAAGAGAATCTTTTGTCCGACAAGACAATTGCAAAGTTGCAAACACGTTTCAGAGAGACTTAACCAATAGAAGACAACTCCATGGATTGACCTTATAAAATGCATCCCATTGTTTAACCCCGATGGCCTCTCATAATTGCCAACACTACCAAATTTCTTGTGCTGCAGTTTAATGATTCGGACTTGTTTTAACTTCTTCAACTCCAAATACCATTTGTTTTCCTCGACTCCATATCCCGATTACCTATCCACTTTAGCAACGTCATACTGGGTTTCACCTATGCTCAACCCCAACTACTCCATCATCAACAACCCTTCTCTCAATTTCTCATGATTTCTATCGCTGCTGCATTTGCATTTTCATACATATACATAGGGAGTGAAAGTTGTTATCTTTCTCTCGCTCATGGATTTGAGAGTTAACGGGACCATCTGGGTTAGTCCCATCAAGCCTTACTCTAAAGTTTGTCTTCTAGATTTTGGTTCTAGCCGACGTGGATTTGGCTTCAACTTAATGTACAATTGCGATTTTGAGAAGTCTCATAAATGGCAATGCTGTTGTGCGGCTGTCTTCGCTCAAAGAGATATGATTCCTGTGGACGAAGAGAAGTCCTACACTCCTGGGGTGGAGCCTTCTCGGACAACAGATAATTTTCAAGAAACGAAGTCCACGATATTCCACAGGGATTTGAGCCTTCTTCCTAGTGAGTTTGTCAAAACCCCAATTATGTAAAATATGTTCTTCTTGACAAACAGCCCAATTGTTAGTATGACTGGAAATTCAATGTTATTGTTGTGTGCAGAATAAGCCTGCCTTAGTTTAAACGGACTGAATATATGCTGATGTGGTTTAACACTGAATTAGCCTCATATATTAACTGCTATTTGAATTCCACGAGTTGCAGTTGATGGGAAAATGTGGATTAAGTTTTCGTCCTGATGTCTAATGACTGGACTTTCTTGAAATTCTCGTCTGAACGATGAGAATTATTGACACAAATACTTCGTTTCTCAAAGAAGGTAGGAGGCTAGGGAATGCTTTTGATTGAGAAACGCCAACAAATACATAAACGATAAGGTTTTGCTGCAATCACAGCTGTGTCATCAAGAAGTTGTATATTCAATTATCGTTTTATGCATTAAAAGTAGAAAAGTCTATGGTCATATATTATGATCTTCCACCACATTGGTTTATTTGATGTTGTAATGAAGACAGGTACTTGTCAACACTTTTATGGAAAGAATTTCAAGGCCTGCCACCTAAACCATAGTTCCTGGCAGAAACCATAGCTCCTGGCAGATGCTTTGTGTCATATATTGAATCTTCCGGGGGTAGTTGTGTGTTTTGCCAACTTTTGAACTATTATGTGTAGTGTAGTAGTAGTGTATACTTGTAATCTCTATATAATTATATCCAAGATATTAAGTGGTTTAACTATTGGGGTTGTGTATGGTTGACCTGAAATTATTTGGGATCCTCCTGGCTCATATGTATTCTCTTAATTCTTCTATGCTTCAATCTGTGAATCAACTAATTTTGTATAAATTGCAGAACCATTGTCTGCAACAGATCTTTCTTCCCTTGATAACAGCAGAAAAGTACGGGTTGCTTATCAGGTAATCATTTAAACATTCAGCATCTCCAAATGTCTTATGTCTTTTATGCTATTGCCATAGTCTATGTCTTCATCTTTAGGGGTTACCAGGTGCATATAGTGAGGCTGCAGCTTTAAAAGCATACCCCAAATGTGAAACTGTTCCATGTGATCAGTTTGAAGATGCATTTAAGGTCTGTTTGTCCCTGTTTGTTCATTATTTTTATTGAGCTATTCCACAAGCAAGTGTGATCTCTATCTGAATGTTTCCTGAACAGGCAGTTGAACTCTGGTTGGTTGATAAAGCAGTCCTCCCAATTGAGAATTCATTGGGTGGCAGCATCCACCGTAATTATGACTTGCTCCTCCGTCATAGACTGCACATAGTGGGGGAGGTGCAATTGGCAGTGAACCATTGCCTTTTGGGGTTGCCTGGCGTAAAGAAGAATGAATTAAAGCGTGTTTCCAGCCACCCACAGGTTGGCCATTCTTATCTCCCTCGAATCATTTACGGTTCTGTTTCTTTTGATACACGAGTTTTCCTTCTCACAGATATAAACATTCTTCAAATATACCAAAAGAAATTCTATTAATGACAAAACTTTAAGAACAGTTCTTAATAAGGCAAAGCAACAGCTGTTTGGTGAAAAGCTAATTCTGTTAAGCCGTCAACTAAGTGTATATTTATATGTGCCTAATATCCAACCTGTGTCTTAGATGGTGCCAATATGAAATAAGAGAAAGAGGCTGTAAACTGAATCCTAATATGGGATCCAAAATTTTGTTTCCTTTCTTCAGGATTAGTAGTTTAGTTGGTCAGAAAGCCATTTGTATATTCTTTTCCTCTTGATATATGTTGGCTGCAAACTTCAACTGAAAATAAATTTGTTTAGAAGTAGCAGAGGCGATTACTTTCAGCTCTAAAATTGTTACATTCTTAACAAAATCCTGACATGCAGGCACTTGCCCAATGTGAGATGATGTTGAGCAAGCTAGGTGTAGTAAGAGTTAGTGCTGAAGATACTGCTGGTGCTGCTCAGGTTATCATTAGATTCCTCTCGACCCTTTTTGGTTAACCTTTGTTGATATAGGTTCTTATTTATATACTCAAGGGTATTGTACTCTACCACAGACGGTAGCTTTAAGTGCTATGAGAGATACTGGAGCTATTGCTAGTGCTCGGGCGGCAGAAATCTATGGGCTTGACATTCTTGCTGATAAAATACAAGTAACACTGCTCCCTTAGCTTGTCTGTAAATGTATATCATTTCATTCTATTCAAGGAAAAATTATGTTCCCTCAGGAACATATTGATGGAAGTTGGTAACATAAGTTAAAAGATTGCAAATTCTTTAAGAGGATCTGCTTAACGAATGCCTATCAGTAATAAATTTGATAAGGAAGCAACATGTGTGAGGGGCTGATGGATACTTTCTCTTACAAATAGTTAAAGGGAACGGATTTGTCCTTAAAGGGCTCATGGAAACTATCTGTAATGAATACAACGCAAGTGAATGTTTTGATGAACTTTATGAAAGTGAAGGAATTTACCATGTAAATGCAGATGAGTGGTACTACAATTTTGGAATTATTGATGATTGGCATAGAAGTTAAACAAGTTTGTGTGCCAAAACATGTCGGAAGTACCCCCAATATTTTTGCAAGATAATCTGTAAGTATGAGTAAATAACTAGCTTAAAATGTCACATTTGAATGAATACAAGAACCCGTAGTACTGAAGTATGTTTAGGCTCTTAACTTTTTTGTTTTTTTCTATTAATCTATCTTCACCGTGGAATTTTTCAATTACATAACTTTTGGTGGATAACTGTCAATGCCTTTTGAACTAACACTTTTCAAGTGGAAAGTTCTCAACATCAATCTTCTAATTTGGAAAGGATGGTTTATAATTCATGTTAATACTTGTTTGTACATGTATTGAATTACTTGTTTCAAGTCTGGTGTGCCCTGTATGTAGCGGGCTTCAATTTGATGCTTCTGGTTATAATAACTGGACCATCACGCAAATGATTAAGATGAGGACAATATCACCTGCTTTCTGATACTTACTGAAAAACCTTTAGTTCATACTTCAATGTTAATAGTAAAAGTTTTTCTTGAATTTTGTTTACGTAATCAGGATGAGAAGGACAATATTACCCACTTTCTGATACTTGGAAGAGAACCTATAATTCCAGGAACCGACAGACCCTATAAAGTAAGATTACCCTTTTTATTTTCCAATCAATATAAGAACCATCATTTTTACCAAGTTATTGCAACTTTTCTCTACCTAGACAAGCATTGTTTTCTCACTAGAAGAAGGTCCAGGCGTACTGTTCAAAGCGTTGGCAGTGTTTGCGTTGAGGGAAATTAATTTGTCAAAGGTAGCTTTAAATGAAGTGGTCAATTTTATTGTTCGACTAATAAATCAAATGTTCTAACTGTCTCTTGTTTCACTGAACACTTTCCAGATAGACAGCCGTCCACTGAAAAACCGTCCGTTGAGAGTTGTTGATGATTCTAACAAAGGGAGTGCCAAGTAAGCATAGCCTTTGAAGCAGCCTTTGTTAATAGACTATGTAGATCCACTTTGAATATACTTTTAGGTGAATATATATTTAACCTTCTGGAAATGGAAAATAAGAATAAATCTATGGTTCCATTGGTAGAATATGCAGAAAAAAGTGGCCATTATCCCATGGACAAATAACTGGTAAATATTTGTTTAGCAATTAAGAGAATTGAATGAGAGATAGTGAAGGAAATTGTATAAAAAGGAAAAAGGGGAGTACGGAAGCCCAAACAAAAAAACAAGGCAAAAAGGTAATAAGAGAATATTCAGAAAGTCAGCTTTCCTTTTATATAAAAGAATGCCATGTGATAGCATATGGTCCATTGCCTACGGTGTTCACATTTTTTGTTTGCCTTTTAAAACAGCTGAGCTATTCATCAATTTAATCTGGTGCTGCTGTCATTCATGAATGCTTGGCTTAGTTTTGAGCTTTTCCTTTCCAATCGGACTAGAAAAAAAAGCATGAAATCAAAGATACATTTCTTGTGCTGTGCTGGCGACGATCATTAGTCTGCTCTGATCTTCTTGCTTTACTGGTGGTATATTTTTGATGATAGGTACTTTGACTATATTTTTTATGTTGACCTCGAAGCCTCTATGGCGGAGCCTCGTGTGCAATATGCTTTGGGACATTTGCAGGTCAGTATATGTCTGGCATATTGTGGATGGAGAACACTTTGCTGCCTAGGTTCTTATAATCCCCATTTTTGTTTTGATTATGCACATTCCAACTCTATGACCTCTTAGATAAAAACTGCTTGCTTATTTCTTTCTATGTTTTGGCTACTTCATCTTTTGGTTCCTTCTGTGAAGGGATAAATGCAACTTTCTATTTTCTTCAGTGTGCCACAAGGCTGGCGGCCTCTCTAATCAGTGATCCTGTTCTAGTTTCCATTAACAGGCAAATATCTGTTCAATGCCCTCTTCAGGGCTGCCTGAGACCCACTTGATAGTAGAATATGCTTCAACCATGTTCAGTCCATTCCCCTATAAACCTGCTTGCTTCTGTGTCTCATTCCATGTTGTATATACAGTCATGTCTTTGCTCTCATCTTTCCTTTAGGTTGATAAAAGTTTGTTATATCCTTTTGCAGGAATTTGCTAGATTTCTCCGTGTCCTGGGCTGTTATCCTATGGAATCTGCTCTTTAGAAACCCGTCGTAATGTCTGACCGTTTAGAACGAGGAGATAATCAATCAAGGTGTTCATATTGTACAGAATTATTGTCCACAGGTATCTTGAATTTGAAAATCAGTTAGTGTTCATACCAAAGCTCAGGAAATGTAATGTGATGAGGTCTTAAATAAAAATAAAGAAGGCTTTGCTTTTGAATGGATCTCTATTGGAGTATATGGGTCATTTAAACAGTTACATTGAAGTATTGCTTCTAAAAACTTCTCTGGATCTTATTCGAGGTACAAATTGATCACTACAAATCCTTGTGACTAATCTATAAATCAACAATGTTACGGCTTATGATTATATAAATTTAGTTGATTAGTCATTATATAATAAAATTGTTAATTTCTTAAATATTATAAATGGAATGAAATAAAAAATTAAATGCATGTGGCTTAACCTAATAATTAAATTTGAGTTGACATTAATTTTAAATGTATTTAGAATATTTATGCTTTGCTTTGCTTTGCTCCTCTATCTTGCAACTTTTTAATTAAAGTTAGTGTAATAAATAAGAGTTGTTGGCTCTTTTTGTCACTTTTTCATTTAATTTTCTTATTTAGAAGATTTTTTTCAAAAAATTAAACCTTCATTTCAATTTTATTTTTAATATCATTTTGTATTATATTTAGAAATTAGTCTTTATTTAAAATTCTATTAAATTTATAAATATAAAGAAATTTTGAAATTGTAATGACATTTCATTTTCAATTTAAGAAAAAAAGAAAATAATTATGAGTTATAACACCTAAGTAGTACGTGGAGAAAATTTAAAAATTGAAGAGGCAACTGTAACATAACAATGACCGCAATGAATTCCTGAGAATTTCAATCATAATCATTCAATTCCTTTTTAGATTTAGAAATTGCTTACTAAAATTGGATTCACAAACAATTTGGGCCTTAGGGTAAAGATGATAAAAGAACTTGAGTTTGATTCAATTTAAAATAAATAAATAAATTTTAATTTTAATTTTAACAAAAAAAAAACAATCTTTAAGTTCATATTTCACTCGATTGGCTAATCATATCGCTCGGACCAAATGTTTTAAAAAATATTTATTTAAATCATCGGATGAGATAACGTAGAGGGCTTTCTAACCAAATTTAAGTACAACAACTCACGTTGCTTGCTTTTTTGACATATGTGTCACTATAGCTGTTACAAGATGATTAATTATTTGTAGATAACTTTTAAGATTATTTGTGATGTACTAAAGAACCACTAAGTTGAATACTTCCAACACTATATCAAAGCGATTTCAATTTGATGGAGTAGACTTGACAACTGAATCAAGACTCCTAAAGTAAGATGGTCATATATTTGTTTACCTAAACAGAATAGTGGTTTAGGCATCACTTCCACTTGAATGTTGAGCAAAACTCTTTGGTAAAAAGACTATAGATTCTAACCACTAACAAAGAAGACTTGTGGGTGAAGTGGATCCACATGTACTTCTTCAAAAATTTTAGCTTATAGAGCATCAAATTGAAGGTAAATCCTTCTCACAAGGGATATAGTCCACTAAGTTATTATTCGTATGGAATTAGCATGACCCAGCGACCAAATTCTTGGTAGGAATCATCAACTTTATAATGTTTTAATAACGGCTCACGCTTTTTTAATGATCTTTTTTATGGTTATGCCAGCGATGATAGGTGGATTTGGAAATTGGTTTGTTCCAATTCTGATAGATGCACCTGACATGGCTTATAGAGCATCAAATTGAAGCCCCTGACCTCTTGGACCCTGAGGTAAATCCTTCTCACAAGGGATATAATCCTTAAGCATATTATAGGAGATGGTCATAATATATATTTCTGGTTTGACAATTGGCACGATTTGAGTCCCCTGCATAAGTTAAATTAATTCCAACATCTCAAATATATTATCCTAGTCCATACCAAAGTTAAGGCTCTGATCTATGGCAATTCTTAGTATTGGCCTTCCAATTCCATAAAGGGCTCACAAGGAATTATAGACAGGATGCTTGAATACTCTCTTGACTCCAACAAGCAGGACTTCATCATTTAGACTGAAGATAGATAGTTAAAATTTACCTCAAAGTATTGTAAAAGAATCTTCCTTAGCCGTTAGGCAAAGAAAACATGGGCATGACTAGTGTGGGAAAGGATAATGTGCCTTTCCCATTCCTTCATTTTGTGGTTGGCTACTTAGCGGAGACTTAGTACTAAGTACAACATTAAATTTCCACTTCCTAATTTCCTATGTGCTCTTTGCTCAATAGCCTAAGAGGATCTAGATCATCTATTTTTTAGATTTTGTCATAACTCGGTCATTTAGATACACATTCAATACCTCTTTGGAACTTATTTGTGCGTTGTAAATTGGAAAGACACTCTTTCTTAGGCTTTAAGCATACAGATCTATAATAAATAGAATCCCATTTTATTCACAATGGCTTTTGGAGCTTCGGTTTTCTTTATATGGTGTGAAAGAAACATAAGGCTCATCTGTAATGAAGCCACCATTATGGTGATCATCTTATCAAACCTAAAAACTAAAATTAGAATGAAATATACATTATGAAATAGAGCTGCATCAACTTGGCCATGCCACAGGTACTACTGCTGAATATTACTCCACCACGCTGAGTTGGTGAAAAGAAGAGCCTGCCGAGGAGATGCTACCGCCACTGCTGCATCTTGTCTATTTGCCACCTTGAAGTCTTGTTGAAAATCACAATGGCTTTTGGAGCTTCGGTTTTCTTTATATGGTGTGAAAGAAACATAAGGCTCATCTGTAATGAAGCAACCATTATGGTGATCATCTTATCAAACCTAAAAACCAAAATTAGAATGAATGTCATTGCTTGGAACCTACCTAGTCAAGTGACTCCTAAAATGTATATTAGATGGTGCTTATGAATAGGCTTATCCTCATGGAACTTACTTAGCATATCACTTATATGGAATGTTTAGATTTGCTTCCCTTGTATTGTCTTTATAATTAGCAACAACTTTGTAACTAGCGACTGATTACTTCAATGAATTTTTACCTTTTAAAACATTTTATGCAACTTAAATTTGTATTGCCTCATGTTTCTTAAAGGAATTCAAGAATATAAGAAATTTGGATTATTTAACAAATCAAATAACATAGCTTTAAATTACTCGATACTAGTGTTACCTATTTAAAAAGCAAAAAAAACCAACCAATAAGAAAGATTTCTTTCTATTCAAGTTAATTAAAGATTTTTCTTTCTATTTAGATTTTTTATTAAAAAAAACTCCTCAAAGCTCTGAGTTTTACAGTAGTAAGGAAAGGAATAAAAGGAAAGTTGATGGTTATAAGGCATACATTTGTATGGAAAAACTAAATAGCATAAAACAAGAACTAAAGTTACTAAAAAAATATCAATTCCCTAGCGTATAATTAGACGCTAGTAAGGTAAGAGAGGCTTTTAGTAATGTGCATAATGATTTTTATAAATCCTCTAGCAATGAAGAGTTAAAAAATACAGAAAAACAATAACTAAGCTATTGTATCTAGGATTTGGAAACTTATAATAGTCTTATTCTTCAAAATCAAAGAGTACATGGCTTATTGAGAGTGGTACGAATACCAAGTTTTTTCATAGTGCCGTTATTTCCAAAAGGAACTAAAACAAGATCAATATTTTGCATGATCAACAGCCTTAATGATTATAAGGAACTTGAAATCTAGCTTTCGACGACTTCAAAGATCTTTTAATCTATTAGTAGAGATATAACTTCTTATGAACTAAGATCCTTCTTTTTATCTCCACCAGACTCTATGCAAGTAGCTTTACTTGATAGGCCTTTTTCTAAATATGATGTATAAAATGCCTTATTTAGTCTTGATCGTTAAAAAAGCCCAAAACCTTGATGGCTTCAATGCCTTTTTTTTTTCCCAAAAGATCTAGATTATTGCTTAAGACATGGTAACCGAAGTGATATTAGAATTCTTCTCGAGCAATAAAATGCTAAAGGATATAAGCATGACTAATCATCAAAAGGATCTAGAAATTATTCTACGATAAGGAATCCATATGGGTAAGATGGATACATTCTCATTATTTAAAAGCAAATAGCTTTTGAAACCTAAAGGAAAAACCTAAGATCATGGATATTAAAACAATTATTCAGATTGAGGTATTCCATAAGGCAAGAATTTAAAGCAATAGTTAATAATGGTAGTGATACCTGGTTTTGGTTCGACAATTGGAATAGATTGGAACCCTTGCACATAGCATCTAAGCAACTTTTAATCAATTAATTGTTGCCTGAGGATACAAATGTCAAGGAGATTATACATGGTGACCAATGATAGTGTAACTCGAGGGGCTTCTTAGCTGTCACAGAAAATCTCCTAAACTATTATCTTAAACTATTATCTTATTAAAAACATATCAGACCTAAATGCATCAACGTTTCTCTCAAGTGAACAGTAACTTTCGTTTCTCTCAAGTGAACAGTAACTTTCTACGTGCATGGATTGTTTGCAACCCCCTGATCCTACTCAGGGTGCTCGGGACGATCTCGACTGTGAAGGCCCCCTTGCGAAGAAGGTTCACATACGTCGGAGGGAGGAGGACCCTCCGCCCTCCACCAGCCTGTCCTACAGCGCCGCGGTTACCAACGCCCTCACAGGGGAACACCAGGCTTCTCCTTTAGTGTGGCCCGATGAGGAGCCAATACCAGTTGCGGAAGGGGATATCCGCGTTCGCACAGATGAGCAAGGTAAGGGCATTGAGTTATTGGCTGCTTTCCGGTCGAAGCTCGATCAGCAATGGGAGCGGGCGATCATTGTGAAACTCCTTGGACGACGGATAGGGTATCAGTTACTCTGCGCACGCTCAACTGTGATTATTTTCTCGTCAACTTCATCAGGGAAGAGGACTACCTCCATGCGCTCACCGGGGGTCCGTGGGTCATC
>JANQAP020000040.1:341064-362235 GCA_026874005.2 Erythroxylum coriaceum | reverse complement strand
CAACTTTATCTGGGGAACCCCGACCGGTACTCGTAAGGTGCATTTGGTCAACTGGGAGTCAGTCTGTCGACCCAAACAAGAAGGCGGTCTAGGCATCAAACGCATTCGCTCTTCCAATGATGCTTTACTTACTCGGCTGGGCTGGGATCTGCTCACTAAGCCTTCCGCCCTTTGGGTACAAATTCTGCGGGCAAAATACCGTTTTAACCATACCCAGCTCCCCTACACATTAGACAAGAAAGGAGCTTCGGGGATCTGGCGAGGGATATCGGCTACATGAAAATATGTCCGTAAAGGACTGACATGGCGGCTCAGGAATGGCCACCGGGTGCTTTTCTAGGAGGATTCCTGGGTGGGGGATTAGGGCCCGCTTCTTCTAGCTACGCTGTCCCAACCCCCTACCATGTCCTCTCCCTCAAAGTTCAGGATTATGTTGGGGAGGACGGGACCTGGAACTGGCCCCTCTTTCAACAATACCTCCCCACCACGATCTGTATGGCCATTGCGGCCATCCCACCGCCCCGGGATCACATAGGGGCAGACCACCTACAGTAGGGGCCACGGAAGCAAGCAGGTTTCACGGTGGCCTCAGCCTATGAGGTAATTGAAGATTATGCACCGACCCCTTACCCCCGGTGCTGGACTCTGATCTGGAAATGGCCAGGGCCTCAGCGCATTCGGTCCTTCCTCTGGCTACTAGTTAAACAGAAGTTGATGATCAATCAGCAGCGCGTTGCTCGCCATTTATCTTCAGACCCAGGTTGTGCCTTCTGTGGCACCGACGAGACCACGCTGCATGCGCTTCAGGACTGCCGTAGAGTGCGAGCCTTCTGGCAGAGTTTCCCCCCAGGGTTGCTGGAACCTCGTTTCTTTCTTGAGGACGCCGAGCGGTGGTTGATGGATAATCTCACTACTGAAGTTACTGGGCATCGGTCTGACTGGGCCCAAATCTTTGGGGTATCTTGTTGGTATCTCTGGCAGTGGTGCAATAAGAGCATCTTCCAAACCGACTTTGTTTGGCCGACCGCTGGCACTAGCATCATCATGGATTACGTATCGTGGATCGGCCTCGCGCGAGCAGTGACGGATCAAGTAATAGGAGGGCAGGGATTGCCTGTTGGACATCCCATACGATGGAACCCCCCGCCTGATGGATGGGTTAAACTGAATACCGATGGAGCGGTCCAACCTGAGTCCAATGAGGCCACTACGGGGGTTCTAATCCAGGATGCCCATGGGCAGTGGCGGGCTGGTTTTATCAAGCACTTTGTCGGGTGGTCACCCTTGAATGCTGAACTCTGGGGAGTTCATGAGGGACTCACTTTGGCATGGACCCTCGGCTATCGACGTGTTATCCTTGAAGTGGATGCTTTAGAGGTCATTAACATTCTCTCTTCTTCCAATATGCCACTCACGGATCTTAATTTTTCATTAGTGCAGGAAACTCGTGCAGTATTACGGAGAGCATGGGATGTCCAGATCTAGCATGTCCCCAAGGAAGGCAATCAGAGCGCAGATAGCCTGGCCAAGCTCGCCCTTCTCTCCAGTCCTGGCCTTTATTGGTTACAGGCACTCCCACCAGCGACCGAGAAATTTCTCCGACAAGATAGGCAGGGCATTGCGTATAGCCGCTCCATGAGATAGCTTTGTTTTGTTTCCGTTGTAAGCAAAAAAAAAACATATCAGACCTCACTATATAAGTTAGGTATAAGTCGGAAAGTTTCAAAAAAATAAATCATGCCTACATTTACTTAAGGAGCAGTATTAAAGAGTTAACTAGGTAGAATTAGTCTAGACAAAATTCAAATTATTCAAAATTTCCTTCATATTATAGTTACAACAATAGTAGCAACAACATCTTAGTGGAAGTCCCACTAAGATGTCAAGTTTGGGAAGATCCAAAGTATACAACCTTACGCTTAATTGACAGAGAGGTTGTTTTTTATAGAGCTATAAAGAAAAGAAAAAAGATAAAAAGCAAAAACAAATAAGTTTTTGAGAACTATTTGTAAAAAATTACAGTAAAAAGATTAAAAAATACATATAATACTATTTGTGAAAAAAATTAGTAAAAAGATAAAAATACATATAATATATACAATATAAAATATAAAATAAAATAAAATAAAAATAAAGAATAATAATAATTACATATTAAAATAATAAAAGTAAGATAAAAATAAAAATAAAGGATAATAATAATATAATTAAATACTTACAAGTAGAAATATAAAAATAATAAAATAAATAATACAATATAGATAGAACAAGGTAAAGATTAAAAATCTGAGATAAAATAATAATTATTATTATTAAAAAAATACAGACAGACTGACTGATGTAATTATATAAATAAGTAATAAAATAAATACTATAATAAATATAAAAATAAAATAAAAGATAAAATAAGTAAATAAATACACAAACAAGAAAGAAGACAAACACATAAATAAAACAAACAAGTCATTGTAAGAGAATGATTAGGTTAGATAAGGAAATGGTTAAGTTAAATAACTATAAGGGAAGCACTATAGAATAAGAGTTTTGGCTAAATAACTATGAGAAATAGAAGAACCTCTCAATATGAGATCCTTTACCTGTATCCTAATACGCCAAAGTTTCCTATTGAGGGTAAAGTCCTCGATAAGTTTTAGTAAAGTCATATCATTCCTAATCACCTCTCTCTTGTTCTCCTTAGACTTTTTTCTTTTCCTCTTACAGTTCATAAATACAATTATCTTGCATCTTCTCACTGGCGCGTCAAGATGTCTCCTTTTAACATATCTAAACCACCTAATCCTTGCTTCTCTAAATATTCTATCGATATTAGCCACCTTTAGTTTGTATCTTATCATTACATTCTTGACCTTATCTCTTCTCATAAGGTTGCACTTCTAACGAAGCACCTCATTTTAGCCACCATTAATTTATGACTATGCACTTATTTGATGGGTCAACACTCTGTCCCATAGAGCATGACTGACCTAATTATTAGATGGCATAATTTACCTTTGAGCTTGAATTGTGTCTTCTTATCAGATAAAATTGATGATGCACTCCACCATTTAAGCCACCCTAATCTAACACGATGAACTATGTCTTTATCGATCTCTTTAGTACTTTGAATGATAGATCCTAGATACGTAATAACACTCTTTCTTTGGTATAACTTCTGAACAAATCTTTAACTTCACATCGAAAGCAACCCTGTAGCCTGAAAAGTTACAATCTAAGTACTTAGTCTTAATCTTGCTGAATTTAAAGCTCTTCAGCTCTAACATATCTTTCCAAAGTTCTAGCTTGACATTGATACCCTCTTTTGCCTCATCTACTAAAACAATGTCATCAACAAACAACATACACCAAGGTACCTCCCTTCAGATGTTCTTGGTGAGCTTATTCATCACTAATGTAAACAGAAAGGGGCTCAACGAGGAGCCTTGGTGTAGCCTGATATCGATAGAGAAATGCTTTGTATCTCCTCCTATCATCCTTACTATAGTTTTTATACCATCTTACATATTCCTAATAAGACGTATATAGGTAAATGGAACTCTATTAACTTTTAAACACCTCCACATGATTTCCCTAGGTACCTTGTCATAAGCCTCAATTAAAAAATATTATACGTAGGTTGTATTGTCTTTCTCTATAATATTTTATTAATCTTCTAAGGATATATATAGCTTCTGTTATAGACCTTTATGACATGAAACCAACTAGTTCTTCGAGATAAATGCACCTTTTCTCACTCTCTTCTCAATTACCTTCTTCTCTAACTTTATAGTGTGACTAAGTAGTTTGATGCCTCTATATTTGCTACAATTTTGGATGTCTCTTTTGTTCTTGTATAAAGGAATTAACATACTAAGTCTCTACTTATCTAGCATTTTAGCCGAATTGAGGATCACATTAAAAAGCTTGGTTGACCATGTAAGACCTTCTTCTCTTAGGCTTTTTCACACTTCTATATGTATTTCATCAAGCCCTATTGCCCTCATCCTCTTCATCTCTCTCAAAGTTCTTTTAATGTCTTCCCTTATGATCTGTCAGCATCAAGTAAAGTTACAAAACCTCTCAGACATGTTAAGATCACCTAAAGAGTTATTGTTCTCTACGCCTTCATTAAAAAGGCTATAAAAGTATCTCTGTCATCTTCTTTTAATGTCATTTCAGCCACAAGCATCTACTCTGCTTCATCTTTTGTGCAACAAACTTGATCTAAGCCTCTCACTTTCTATTCCCTAGCTTTTGCCAGCTTAAATATATCCTTTTCTCTATCTTTAGCTTCCAATCGTTGATATAATTTTTTGTAAGTTTTGCTTTTGGCTTCCGAGATTATCTTCTTCACCTCTTTCTTTGCTAATTTATAACTTTCTCTATTAGTTTCCCTCTCATCCTCTATGGTGCTATCCACTTGAGCTTTATAAGCAGCCTTTTTAATCATAACATTATCTTGTACATCTTCATTCTAGCACCAAGACTCCATCTTACTATCCTTAGGCCCTTTAGAAACACCCAATATCTCTTCAATTACGTTCCTTAAATAAGTCGCTTTTGTCTTCCACATCTGTTTAGTATCTCCTTCTAATTTTCATTCTTCTCCATATATTACTTTATCCCTAAGTTGTTCCACTGTATCCCCTTTTAGGTTCCACCATCTAACTCTAGTATATCTCCATAGACTTCTTTTCTTTCTCCCCCTTAATTATAAGACCCATAGTTGACAATCTATAATGAGTTAACAAGTAAGTGCTAGGTATTATCTTACAATTCTTGCAACTAAGTCGATCGCTCCATCTTATGAGGAAGTAGTCAATTTGAGTCCTCGCAGTTTTACTCTTAAAAGTCAACAAATACTCCTCGTTTTTTTTGAAAAATGAGTTAGCTACCACAAAATCAAATGCTACCCTAAAGTCCAACAAAACATTCCTTCATGACATAATTAACTGTTGAAAAGAGAATAAAGACTATAGATATAATCAAAAGGAGTCGTAACTTAACTTCCAATAAGCTAATGGAAGTATTTTCCATTTTTTATGAATGACAATTCTCTATTAGGTTATAGGGGCAAGTGCAAGCTAGTTATAAGTAAGGGGCGTATACTAAAATTGGCAAAAAAGCTGAGTTTCTCCACAAAAGGAGACTTAAACATGTTAAAATCAATATTTAGCTACTCTATTTATGTTATTTGGAGAGAGCAAAATGCTCGAATGTTTGGGAAAGCCCTAACATCCAAATACATCTACTTAAGTAAAACTCCGTTTTGAATGAGAAAAATTCTAATCAGATATAATATCCACAAAAATGCCAACATTAAATGAGGCCCATATGAGTAAAACTCCAATTTGGATAAGAAAAATTCTAATCATAAAAATGCTAACAATAAATGAGGCTGATATGAATATCACTAGAGTCTATATGAGACTCTCATTGTTAAGATAATTTATCAAATAATGGATAAACTGGATTACTTTAGTAATGATCGTTTAGGTTTTTAATAGTTGCTACATTTGTAAGTTTTAAATTAATCATCAGGGAGGTTTACAAGCTCTAATCAAGCTCTTTTTTTTTTTCATTTAGTTCTGTATAAGGGGAACCATTAGCTTTCTTGTTCTTGGCTAAATAGGATTTGATATTTATGCAAATCCTAATTAAATATGAAAGATGTAAGGTGCCTTTTGCCTACCATTGTTTCATTTGCAAAACTATTTCCATATTTATTAAGCCTAGTTATTCTTAAAATTATGCTTTCCGTTGAATTATTGCAGTATTTTAAGAATATTAGTGATAATGTTATTGTAGTTTATCAATCTATATATATGTATCAAAGCTAATAAAAATATCCGTATAATCATGGAGAGGAAAACATAAAACAATATTGATTGCGTTAGATAATAAATGTGATAATTTAAATATTAGATATAAAAATTTTTCTACATAGACATCTTCTCTCCTATATTAAAAATTAAAATACCAAAATTTGATTTATGATCAGCCAATTACAGGCATAAAAGTGAACTCGATGAATGCAATCTTAAGCCAATTTATTCCCCAATGTACATCACAGATTATGTCCACCACAAATCTATATCAATCTAAATGAAAAGATCATTTGAAAGGGATAATTCCAAGACGAATCCATTTCTCACAACGCCTCCAAACACATTCGATCATCACAACTTTTTGGGAATCCCCAATTTCTCTCGGCTCAATTCGTAAAAGTGTTCGTATACGACAACATGAGTGGGTAAATGGCAATGCATCTCTCGACCACGTACCCCAAATTTTGCCGTCCCAATTAATTGCAAATTATCGGTCGACAGATATACTCCATTCAATTTCAATGTATTTGTTGTCATGATCACCGCACAGAAATGCAACTAAGGCAACGGTAGCAGTTCTATTTCTGTAAAACAGACGCATCACAAACGTACATTTCTCAGATTAACTGTTGACAAGCAGTGACTCTAGAGTAACTCAATTCTCGAAGAATAATATTAATATCCGTGTTTGTGCTTGTGGTTTAGGAGCTTCCACACTCTTCTGTCTTTGATCGCATTGTAAAGGTGAAAGTCTTTCAAGTTTTCAATTCAGACCTATTTATCCCTTATGACATGTAGATAATTCGTTGTATTTTCTTACATGTTGGCACCGATTTAGAGTTGCGTTAACATGGCAGAGGCAGCTGCAAATGCGGAGTTGTTGGAGTGGCCGAAGAAGGACAAACGCAGGTTTCTCCATGCTGTGTATCGAGTTGGGGATCTTGATCGCACAATCAAGTGGGTCTCTACTATTTTTCTCAAATTTTTATTTTCAGTTTTCTTGGATTCTGAAAACGTTACCTTTGGTGATTCCTTTTTGTTATCTGCTGTTTTGTGTTTAGATTTTACACGGAGTGCTTTGGAATGAAGCTATTGAGGAAAAGGGATGTTCCTGAGGAGAAATACTCCAATGCCTTTCTTGGGTTTGGCCCCGAGGAGTCCCACTTTGTCGTTGAGTTAACTTACAGTATAATCTTCACTTCCTTTTTGTTCTTCCCTCTTTATTTTCTTTTAAAGTTGGTTCACTTTTCTGTAAAGTTTCAATCTTTTTTCGTTGAACTTGACGAGCTAGCACTAAAAGTCTTGGGTCGTAACAGTACGAAACTCTGATCGTTGGTGATTTTTTGTTCTGCAGATTATGGAGTGGATTCATATGATATTGGCACTGGTTTTGGGCATTTTGCCATTGCTACTGAGGATGTAGGTTTGAGTCTATGTTTTCTAATTAATTGAACTTTACTTGGCGGCGAAACGTGATAATGTTTTTAATCTTAATGGTTTTATAGGTTTACAAGTTGGTGGAAACCGTCCGAGCCAAAGGTGGCAACGTCTCTAGAGAGCCTGGCCCTGTAAAAGGTGGAACTAGTGTTATTGCCTTTGTAAAGGACCCTGATGGTTATGCTTTTGAAATCATTCAAAGAGGTCCAACCCCTGAGCCTCTTTGTCAAGTTATGCTGCGTGTTGGTGATTTGGATCGCTCTATCAAGTTCTATGAGAAGGTCTTGTTCTTTCCTGAATATGCTTTGCAGGAGAAATAAATTAAGTGTTCATTCCTTTTCAAGCTTGTGAATTATATGGTAGCAACATGCCACGAGGGATGATGAAGTTCATCATAAGTTGGTATCCTTGTTGTCTCATAAGTGGGACAATTTTTACCATGCATTTGCTACATTACTTTTATGGTTCCTTGAAATATTCAGTTAAAACAGCCCTGCATTCTTTACATTTTCTGTTCGTAATGACCCATCCATGCTAAAAACTGATTAGCTAATAAATTTGATATTCCAGTGCACAGTTCTTCTGATTGAAACAATTGAAAGATGAATTTGAAAGGGAGTTGCATGATGATTTTCTCCGATTGCATGAGCAGATGGATTCTTTATGCAGCATGTAGATAATATGGGCCTTGTGAAAAAAACCAACTGTTGTAGACTTGCAATTAAGCCTGGCATCGAGGTGTTTCAATAGGGGGTTTGACATTCTCAACCAAATTGGTGACTTTCATGAGTAATGACATGACTCAACCTTATTGATGACTCCTTGATCTAAAGGTTAAGGGTAGCCTCATCTGTTTGTGGAGTGATGGAAGTTGCTCGCTATAAATTGTCTGCATAATCTCGCTATTGGACAGTTATATGCATATTTGTTTCTAAGCATCTCCAACATATCCAATACTTAAGTAAATGAGATTGAAAATATGTAGGTCTATAAATACATTTATAGGAGTTCTCCATAATAGATTTAATATGCGTTACTTGGTTTCCCTGAGCAGGCATTGGGTATGAGGCTGTTGAGGAAGATTGATAGACCTGAACACAAGGTGAACTGCCCCCTCTTTGATAATAGAATCAGTTGACAGAAGTTTTGATTTTAATTGTTGAGAAAATTTTAAGGATATTGTGGTTTCTTTTATTTTTGGCTCGCAATTTGTAGTACACCCTGGCCATGATGGGTTATGCAGATGAGTATGAGACAACTGTTCTGGAATTGACGTATAATTATGGTGTCACTGAATATACCAAGGGAAATGCATATGCACAGGTCTGTTAAATGCTTTTCCTGCAGTTTTGTGATTGCTATAAAATTTTGTCTCAAAATGAGAACCTTTATTTGCTCATACTTTTATGGCTACTCACTACAGGTAGCAATCAGTACCGATGATGTCTATAAAAGTGCTGAGGTTGTCAACTTTGTCACACAAGAACTAGGTGGAAAGATAACTCGACAGCCTGGACCAATTCCTGGAATCAACACCAAAATCACCTCTTTTCTAGATCCGGATGGTTGGAAAACTGTAAGTTTGGAAATTCTTGATTTGCTTGTTCCAGATTTGAACTTTTACTCAAGTTGGTGGAAATGATGTTTGTGATTGTAAATGTCTGTTTGATATCATTGTCATTGTTGCTGAGAGTGCAAGTGAATTGGCTCAGTTAATTACTCTTCAACATATAATGAGTTATAATGATTGTAGTTTTTCTGTTTGGGTGTCACTGGAATATATCCTATTGGGCTAAGACTATCTTTGGTTGGACAAGATTTATAATTGAATGGAAAGTAAATGGATGTATTATTTGAAAATTGTTATTTGGGAGGGATGAAATGGTTCATAATGTAACATAATAAAATGTTGTTTAAAAGAAGGGTTCATCATGTAACATAATAAAATGTTGTTTATCATTTAAATTTCATCTTAAACCTTCCAAATCGGAGGTAATTTATTTTTACTGTTTAGGATGGAATGAAATGTAATATGAAATTTTCTGTTTTTATTTTATTCCATTTTATTTTATTATAAACTCTCCTTTCAAATGGTGAAATAATATTACATTTTATTCTATCTATTAATAACCACTCAATTAAACGTAGCCTAAATTATTTGGAGTTAAAAATGAAGAAAAAAAAGTAAATAATGAAAGTTGGAATTTCATGAAATTATCTACCAGCATAGGAGAGATTTTTATGAAGTTTAGCAGAAATTAGGTGCATGAGATTTGGGTTCAGAGTGATGTGTGATCGAGTGTGGAAAAGAGCTTTAAATGGCGAACAAGGGATGGAATGTAGTCATCTGGCATGATTGCCCGTGATCAAGTATCATAATTGCGTGGGACAGTAGTTTGATCTATGAACAACCCAGCTCTTTTTGTTCCCTTTTCGTTACAAATTATTGCTTACCCTGTGCACATTTTTATCAGTTTCATTGGTTCTGATATGCTTTATATTGCTTTTACTGTACCTCTAGGTCCTGGTTGAATAGGAAGATTTTCTTAAGGAACTCCAGTGAATATCATGACTTGCGAGTATCTGTGTCGCCGTGTCTGAATAAGTTGAGCGTTTCGCGGGGCGCTAAAAACAGTTTATAATTCTAGATGGCTGAGGTTGATATAATCATACTACTACGACTGAGGACATGTTTAATGTTTTTGCTTGGTGTTAGCAGCCTAGACGTATTTATGTACTATTTGTTGCTTCATGTTTCATAATATCACCACATGCTTTTAATCAATCTGAGAAATAATCATCGCACTCAGAACAGAAATTGGAACAGAAGTATCGGAATTTGTGGTTCCTTTACCTTACCAGCCCTCGCTGAAGCCTGATATTAGTGGCATGAAACTCCAGACAAACGAAACGACGCTATTGTATTCTTAATTTCTTGAAGTGCTTTGTGTTAGTTCTCAATAGGTAGCAAAGTGCTGATCAGCTTTACTTCTCCCGAGTCGGCCAATTGCCCACACAATTGTTTTGTAATTGAATTCTCCTGGTCCACTAAGCAGAATTTGGTCAAATCTGCTCTCCTTCAAAAGTTCAGTTATACCAACACTATTAAGGGTACAGTTGATTTATAGGGCTGATGGTAATAAAAATAAATATAGTAAAAAATAAGAATAAATATAATTATTATAATTATAATAGTTTTATAGAATTAAAGAATATTTACCATTTTTATATTAATAGTGGTTAGTTTGTTAAAAATTTTAGAAAAATAAAAATTTGTTAAAATTTTGTTTTATATCAAATTTTAATATATTTTAATTAATTATATTAATTTAAATATATTTTAATTAATATAATCTTTTTTTGGTAATTTATATGTATCACCAACAATTGCTTCATTTAATTTTTTATAATTAATAAACACTCGTCTTTTTCCTCGTTTCTGTTCGGAATAATTATTGACATAAAAAGTAGGGGTTGAATGTTTAGTAGTACCAGGAGAGATTAATTGTTTAGCTAATAAATCAGAACATTCTGAAATAAATTCTTGTACATCATGTTGAGTATAAGGGATGTTATTTTCAATATTTATTTCTTGTTTAGAATCTTTTAATTTGATTTCAACGACTTGAGTATTGATATTCTTGAGAGGATCTAATGAATGTTTGCTACATACTTAATCTAACAATGTTTGTATTTCTGTATGTAAAGTTACATTATTTTAAAGAAAAAATTGTAATTGGTTCATTTTTTCACTGATAAGCTTTAAAATTTGATAGTATGTTGTATGATAAATAGGGATTTTGAGAATAACATATTTTTTATTTAATGGGATTATTACTGATGTTTTTGGAGTGATATAATGTAAATATTGACAGAACGGATTATATAATTTTAATTATTTTGCTAAAAAAGAAAAATAATAAAAATTTGTTTTATTTCACATTTTAATATATTATAATTAATTATATTATTTTACTAAAAAAATTTAAAAATAAGTGAATGTCATGCCCGTGACACTTCTCTTTAAGAGGGTGATAATGGTCTGTCACACTAGTGACACGTGCGTCTCTCTTAAGAATGACTTTCATCACTCTTGTATTTGGAGAGTACGAAAGAATTCTTAAAATTCAAATATCAAAATGTTGAGTATGCAATGATAATATATAACCAAGTGATATTTTTCATTCATAAACTCATTGATAACTTCCAAACCTGTTAATCAATCACGTCCTAAGTTGTAAATTTTAAAGCTAATAGTCTATCTATTTAATGGACTGGTAGTCTATTTAAATTTTTGAGATTGAATTTATGTGTGAAACTGGTGTCAACAAATGGGAATCGAGGAAACAGAAAGGAAGTTTACGAAGGGATGCGGATATCCAATCCATAATATGATTATCTATAGATGTACATGCATAAATCTTTCCGACCCACCCTGTGACGCCATGGCTTACTAATTACCTTTCCACTCCGTTGTACGCCTTTGACCAACTCAAGCTCCCATCCCGTCTTTATCGCCTTTCTGTTTTTTAAAATACCGCCTGTTTTTTAAAACTCTTATCGATAGCATTTCCCTTTTCGAATCAGACAACATTAATTATCTAAACGAAATATGGAATAAAATAAAGTATGCGCATATTAACAGGCATTAGTATTTATTAATTAATTAATGACGATTATTTAATATTAATTAAGGCTCCCTTCAAATTTCAAATTAAAAATTTATTGCTATCTGATATCTTCTTTCCTAATTCCTACTCCTTGTCGAGAAGCAAGGCAACTAGACAGCATGTGTGTTCCGCATGCTTTGCTTTTGTTTTTTTTCCTTTCGGTTTTAATTTAAAAAGTAACAGCACGCATGGGGTGCCATCAACAATAACGATCAAAAAAAAAACGATAATATTTCAGTATACATTTTGCTGGACACACAGAGTTTAAAATTTTAGATCAAAATAAAAATAAAGAAATAAAAAGGTACAAATTAAAAATAAAATAATGAATAATAGAAAATAAAAATAAAAACAAAAAATATACATAAAAGATAATATTAATAAAAACAAAATAAATTTTCCTCCTCCTTAAAAAGTAAAAAAGAAATTTGGTCCTGACCCTGGGGGCTTCAAACAGCTGAATGATTCCAGACCATAACTCATAAGGAACAGAACAGAAAGATACATGACCAATGAAAACCACCCACGTAAGAAACGCTCTGTGTGCTGAATTTGCGTCCAGGTTCAGTGAACCTAGTAGGCCGCGATTTGTTTGGCCTTTATTTAATCTGCTTCTTAATTCAGAGAAGCCAAGAGAAAACAGATACAGAGCACAAGCAACCTCCATTTCTCTCGACTCTCAATCCATCTCTTGCACGTTGCACCGTTGATTGAAGAAGAACAAAAAGATATTTAGATAATGGCGTTCACTGTCACCGCCTCTTCTTCCACTTCTATTGCTTCATCCCGTTTTTCGCTGTCCCTCTCTTCCTCTGAGCTCAAAGGTACTTTCTTTCTCTCTTTTTTTTGCCCCCTCTTGACTTGTTTTAAATGTTCTACTTTTGTCTCGTTTTGTTGTCTGATTTTTGTTTATGTTATTCAGCTCCACAAATTGGTTCCTTTCGGTTGGTCGATCGGCCGGCTGCGGTCGTCATGAGTCTGTCTCAGAGACAAAGCGCCGTTAAGCCGGTGAATGCGGAGCCTAAACGAAACGATTCAGTTGTCCCTCTAGCCGCTACCATTTCCGCTCCTGGTAAGTTCATTTTTTATGTTTATGTGTTTTTCGTTTATACTTTATAGCTTTCAAAAAAGTTTGTTTCGTTTTCAAATTGATCTGGGTATTGGAATTGCAGAAGTTGTGGAGAAAACAGAGGTAGTGGACTATGAGCAGTTGGGAAAAGATTTGGAGAAGGCTTCTCCTTTGGAAATCATTGACAAGGCTTTCGAGAAATTTGGCAACGATATTGCCATAGCTTTCAGGTACTTTTCTTCAACATGGATCAATAAGGTACACCCTGTAGTTAGTTTAATCGAAATTGATCGACTCACTTGCTGATTGGTTTTGGTCTAAAACTGTTTGAGAAAGCAGGTTTAAATATTCATTTTGTCTTTTTAATCGGTCTGATGTTTTGTATAGATGCCTTGCATGTGGGATCAAGTTGTGGATATTCCAATTATATTCTGGAGGGATTTTTGATGTTTATTAAGTAGCGTGAGTTGAAGGTTTTGAAGTCAATATGTCATTTTATTGATTGGTATGTTCCCTTGTTGAGTGGTAGACACAGTTGTCCACTTGTTTATCTTGTTAAAGTAAATTCTTTGCAAATTTCGCCTTATAAATTGTTTTAGGTCATTTCAATTGGAATAAAAAAGAATTAAGCAACGAAGAACTGCTGAGAAGGAATGAATTTCTTATGATGTTTATTTAGGGGACTTAGTTAGAATGATTAGTTACTGCATGAATCGACGCAGAGTGTTACCTTTATTTTGGGCTGTTTAAGATATCTAGTAGAAAAAAGTCAATCTATAACAATATCGATAATTCACGATAATTTATTTCTCTGTGCAGTGGTGCTGAAGATATTGCACTGATCGAGTATGCAAAGCTGACCGGTCGACCTTTTAGAGTCTTCAGCCTGGACACTGGGAGGTTGAACCCTGAAACTTATCAGTTCTTTGACACGGTGGAGAAGCACTATGGCATCCGCATTGAGTACATGTTTCCTGATGCTGTTGAAGTTCAAGCTTTGGTGAGGAGCAAGGGCCTTTTCTCATTCTATGAAGATGGGCACCAGGAATGCTGCCGTGTAAGGAAAGTGAGGCCATTAAGGAGGGCTCTTAAAGGTTTACGTGCCTGGATCACTGGTCAAAGGAAAGATCAGTCTCCAGGTACTAGGTCCGAAATTCCTGTTGTCCAAGTTGACCCCGTCTTTGAAGGAATGGAAGGTGGGGTTGGCAGCTTGATCAAGTGGAACCCAATGGCTAATGTTGAGGGCCGAGATGTATGGAACTTCCTACATGCCATGAATGTGCCCGTGAATACCTTGCATGCACAAGGATACATCTCAATTGGCTGCGAGCCTTGCACGAGGCCAGTCCTTCCAGGCCAGCATGAGAGAGAGGGAAGGTGGTGGTGGGAAGATGCCAAGGCTAAGGAATGTGGTCTCCATAAAGGAAATCTGAAACAGGATGGTGTTGCTCAACTTAATGGCAATAGCTCCAGTGCCAATGGAAGTGCCGCAGGCACAGATATTTTTGAGTCCCAAAATTTGGTCAAATTGAGCAGGGCTGGAATAGAGAATCTGTTGAGATTGGAGAGCCGCAAGGAGCCATGGGTGGTTGTGCTGTATGCTCCATGGTGCCAATTCTGCCAAGCAATGGAAAGTTCCTATCTTGAATTGGCCGATAAGTTGGCCGGAAGTGGAGTGAAGGTTGGCAAATTCCAGGCTGATGGTGATCAGAAGGAGTTTGCAAAGAAGGAATTGCACCTGGGGAGCTTCCCAACAATACTTTTCTTCCCTAAACATTTATCTACCCCAATCAAGTACCCATCTGAGAAGAGGGATGTAGATTCCTTGATGGCTTTCGTGAATGCTTTCCGGTAACAAAGTTAACAGCCTTTCGGAAATAGGAGTTGGAATTATTTGAATATAGGGAATCAGGGTTAAAATTTCCCATTGGGCAATAATCTTGAAGCTGTAGCACGACTTAATTGTTTGCTTCATCTAGCACTTGTGTCCATGGCAACGTGATGTCTATAGTGTTGGGTACATGGTTCCTTTTTTGTTCCCCTTTTTAGCTTATGTTTTGTCTGTACTTAGTTGTTGAGTTTTAGAGTTGTTCATTAGGTGGGTCAGACTAAGAGATTGTTTGGGACTTGGGAGAAGTTAGTCTTATGAATATGTGAAATAGAACCTTTATTACAAAGATATTATACTCATTTTTTAGCCGTTGTTTGATAGGCAAGAAATTAATGATTATCTTTTGTATGACTTAGTGTAAAGAGTCCAGAGCCATTTTCTTAAACGCATTCAAGCCCTTTGGGGGACCAGGAGAAAGGGCACTATACTAATGTGTTTTTTAACTAGTGAGAGGGAGCTGTGGCTCAGTTTTGAATAATACTTGCCCCCACGAACGAGCGGCTGAAGTAACAATTTTTAGACTTTTGTTATCATGTACATAGAGGACCTATTCAATTAGGCATCCTCGGATTCCAACTTTCAAGCAAAACCGGAAAGAACATCTCCCCTTTAAAGTGTTTAATCGTTCAACCAAAAATTAAAAGATGAAATTATAAAAGTAATGGAATGAAAATTGTTTCAGTAACTAAAAAAAAAAAAAAGAAACACAGAAGCAAAAAGGGAACATGTGGTCGCGGATTACAAGTTTTCTGTGAAATTGTTCAAGTTCTCGGGACTAGTTCAGTTGATTGTGGAACCAGAGTAACAGTTACACCGTCTCCTTTGGTGATGTACACAAACATAGCATAAATTTTCCTTATTGTATTGTCTTAAAATGTATTATTTGTAGATATCTTTCCCAAGGTTGAATGGTAAAATAGACATTAGCAGAGTTTTACTGGCCACGAGAATACAAGAATGCCTGAAGGCTGCAAGTTAACGTGAGTCTGCGGGAAATGCGAGTGCCAGTGCCAGGCTGTTGAGGACTTGAACAGAACCACTCCAAATCCAAGGTCCAGAGCATGGCCCGCCCATGTCAATCTACTCAAGTTACTATTTGCTTTCCTTTTCCAGCTTTTGCCCCAAATACACACACTCAGCCTTTCGGTCTACAAGGTCAGTCTTGGCAATTCATATGCGGCTAGTTATTTATCTTTAATCTAGCAACACGAATACGATTATTTCAGGCCAAGAATCCAGTTGGAAGTAAACTGCTCGAACACATTCGGTCTCCTTTTGGAGGTGGTTGCTTTTTGTTCATGTCTTCTTGCTTCTTTAAACTGCAGATCTGTTGGTTCAACAACCAGAACCCAAAACTCAAACCAAACACCACTAGAGGAATTTCAATAGAAAATTTGAGAAATTTTTAGCCTTCGAAGATAATGCTAGAATCTGTAGCTGAATCAGAACCAGGGGATGAATTTGTAAAGCTCAAGCACCTAGTTAGCAATGGGAAACTCTAGGCTCAGAGTCCTTATCATTACAACCTTCTTCTTCTTCTTCTTCACATCATCACAAGGTAACTACCAGAAATTGCTCATTCGTGTGAAACCAAAGACCTTAATTTTTTGTCTTTCTCACCTTTTCTTGACCAAATTGCAGCAAAATCAATTATAAAGCAGCAGAAAGAAACAGTAAACAACGAGCCATTTGTGGGTTTCAACATTGGCACAGATGTCTCCAATCTCTTGTCAGCTACGGAGCTCGCTTCGTTTCTGCAATCTCAAAAGATAACCCATATCAGACTTTACGATGCTGACCCTGAAATCCTCAAAGCTTTGGCCAAAACCAAGATCCGGGTCATTATTAGCGTCCCCAACAACCAGCTTCTTGCTATTGGCTCCTCCAATGCCACAGCAGCCTCTTGGATTGGTCGCAATGTTGTTGCCTACTACCCTGAAACGTTAATAACAGCTGTTGCTGTTGGTGATGAGGTCTTGACAACAATTCCCTCTTCGTCCCCTTTACTTATGCCAGCAATTGAGTCACTTTATAGTGCTTTAGTTGCTGCAAATTTGCATAACCAGATCAAAATTTCCACTCCACACGCGGCTTCTATAATCCTCGATCCGTTTCCACCTTCTCAGTCATTCTTTAACCAGAGTTGGAGCTCTGTCATGCTTCCTTTGCTACAGTTCCTGTCAAAAACTGGGTCTCCCTTGATGATGAATCTTTACCCTTACTATGTATTTATGCAGAATAAAGGGGTCGTGCCTCTTGATAATTCTTTGTTTAAGCCATTGACACCATCTAAAGAAATGGTTGATCCAAATACCTTATTGCATTACACTAATGTCCTTGATGCTATGATCGATGCTGCGTATTTTTCGATGAAGAACTTGAATATTACTGATGTTGAGGTCCTTGTTACTGAGACCGGGTGGCCGACAAAGGGAGATGCCAAGGAACCTTATGCTACTATTGACAATGCAGACACATATAACTCTAATCTGATTAAGCATGTTTTCGATCGTAGTGGGACTCCTCTGCATCCAGAAGTCACTTCTAGTGTGTATGTATATGAGATGTTCAATGAGGACTTGAGGTCATCCCCTGTATCAGAAGCAAATTGGGGGTTATTTTATGGGAATTCAACTCCAGTTTATCTGCTTCATCTATCTGAGATGGGAACATTCTTGGCCAACGATACAACAAACCTGACGTACTGCATTGCAATCGATGGTGTTGATTCAAAGACGTTGCAGGCAGCTTTGGATTGGGCATGTGGACCAGGAAGGGCTAATTGCAGTGAAATTCAGCCTGGAGAAAATTGTTACCAGCCCAACAATGTGAAGAATCATGCCTCATATGCTTTTGATAGTTATTACCAGCAGGAAGGAAAGGCTTCTGGGTCCTGTGATTTCAAGGGTGCTGGCATGATCACCACCACTGACCCAAGTAAGTTTTTGTCCTTGAATTTTATTCGTACCAAATAGCTTGCCAAGTAGTTTTACACCTTTAAGCTAAAGGTAACAGAAGCACGTTCCAATCACAAACCATAGGATGCTCGCGAGGGCATGCTGTGTGATTCCTACCGGACACACCCACATGGGTTCTTGAGCGGCTGCCATTTTTTTTATATTGAGATAGCGATTAAACGCGAAAATCATCATCAACGTTCTTACTCTGCTTAAGGATAATATTCCAATTGCTTCTCGGCCTTTTCCATGAATGATGAATGCCTGCAAGCATGTCTATTATTGCCTTGTATTAACAGAAAGTTGTCATATGCAAAATGGAGGTCCCTCCCTGGGTCTTAACTGATGTTCGTATCTATTCAGATCTGACACTTGTCTTCTTATTTCTAATATTTGCAGGCCATGGAAGCTGTATATTTCCTGGAAGGTAATTTATCCACTGAAAGTATCAAGTCTTAAGAGTTATGTCAAAAATATTACTTAATAAAAACAATAGATGTAATTCTTTGCTGTTGCTGCAGTAAGAAAATCAGCAATAAGACCAGGACAGTGGTGAACACAACTGCATCTAGCGGAGCTGCGGATAGTCTGAGAAGTAGCAGGTTAAATATAAGGAAGAAGTTTTTAGATGCTTTATTGCCTGTAATTTTCTCTCTTCTGTTACACATTCCTTTTATGATGTCTTTTTGAGATTCAAAAATAAAATTTATTTTTTCTGGAGTGTATTATGATCTGTGATTTAGTTACTTTCACGAGTAACAGTTGCAACCAAAAGTTCTGCTTATGGTGGGCTCTTATTAGTAATCAATGAAGTTAGCCATAAGTTAAGCAGCGCTACCTATATTTAGGGCTAAAGGGAAGCATATTGGGGGCTCTAATAATTGCAAAGACGACCGCAGCATCTTACAAAGATATTACCTTTCCAGCAAAGAAACGTAAAACATGTTTCGCGTTTTAACTTAAGACATTTTAGACATTTTCCTTCTGTTCTTAATTATATTCATCTTCTACTTCTAAGGTCTTAGGAGTAAATGAACATTGTTTCAGCGTTCTATTCTTTGCTGCTTTTCCTAACTCATTCGGTAATCGCTATAAAACTGTGCCTTTGTCCAGAATGTCTAGCCATTCAGAAGTGAACAGTGAATATACCGCAAAATTGTAACATATTAGCATCTGATTTCATACAGGCTGACTAACTTATAAACTCTCATGGAAAGAAGAAGAAATTCATCAACCATCACCGGACCGACTTCACTCCCTTGTTTGAGTATCTTTATTAAAGGGGCGCTTGGTTTACAGAAGGCAACGAGAATGAGAATGAGAATGAATATAGTGAGGAATGAGAATAGATATAATCATTATAATTATAATGCTTGATTAAAATGAATGAATGATTACTATTACCATTGATAGTAGTTAGTTTGTTAAAAATGTTGAGAAATAAAAATTTATTAAAAAATTTTTTATATCAAATTTTAAATATATTTTAATTGAGTATATTTAATTTATAGACTCTATTTATAATGACAAAATATTTAAGATCAAGTATATTGCGGTATTGCTTTTCTGATAGCTCTTGAAGAAAAAAATACTCCAATATATTCTTACATCAACATATCATTAATTACATAATATCCTCAAATATAGTTTAATCATCCAAAATATTATACAATTCATCGATATAACCATAACATTTACCATTTTGTTATAATAAAATCAAGTAACATAATTTAATATAATTTACATTCCTCTAATAATGCAAATGATGTAAAATATCCTAGCTATACACAATACCTTAACTAAAAGCCTGCAACTGATGTAAAATAACCAGGTTAACACTACAAACTTTGTTTGCATCAGAACTACAAAATCCCCAACTAATACAAAATAACCTGATTAGGCAACATCAATTGCATCATAAGTTCATAATACTTACAAAAATATTGATATGCTTCCTCGAATGATTCATAGACTAGACGATGGATAGAGGAATCCAAGTATAAAAGACCTTTTTAAATGACTTAGCAAAGTGAACAAAGCCTGAACTTTAACAGGATCATTACAGAATAACAAAGCAGCTTTACCAACATCCATTTCAAATATGCCAATATTAAGAAGCTCACTGATGAGCTCTTGCACCTTCTCATGAGTTAGGGAATCAGATTTAGACTCCGCAATAAAAGGATTTGTAACAGCTACATATTGTGAGGCCAATTGTTCGCAAATAGACTCAAACTTAATGGTGAAGCTGTCTAACCTTGACTCAATAGTATTCTTAAGTGTTGCTGGTTTTTTTTCTTGTAAGAACTTTCTTTCTTGGTGACCGTTTTTTTCACCTTTTTATTCCATGGCTGCTTGCAGGAATAGCAGAGGATCCTTGTGTATCAGATACCACAAGTTCAACTCCATTGTCCGATGAAGAACACACTGTCATATTCTGTGGACTGTTAACCTTAGCACTTGCTTCAGCTATATCCTCAGTTTTGAGTCCTGTTGCTTTATCTTTACCCCACACCATGTCTAATTTTCGCAAATTTGGGAATTTAAAGTTTCACAATGCAATTGCATTCTTGTGATTCTGTAAAAAAGAATTACAAGTAGAAGAAGATTAAAAACGTAATAACAAGAAAATGTTATAATTATGAGAAAAGAAACTCCTAAAATAAGAGTTCAATCAACTTTTGAGTTAGATGTCCTTACCAAGCACCATTCATCAAACCATTCTTTCTCACAATTGATCTTATGCTCAACATCATCCCACTGACAGCCACTTTGCATACACATTTCAGAAATTGGATTGTACTTGTTTCTTAACTATTTAATCTTATAGTCCATGTGGGGATCGACATCCTTGTCAAAATTGAAAATCTGTTAAGCAACATCTTGTGTACTTCAACCATGTAATTGTTCTTAAATCCCCCCTTCCCCCCATCTACTTTCCATAAAGGATCGTAAGCTAGTTCCTGCAAAACGTCAACCAAAGCTTCAACTTCATCATCCTTCCAATATTGCTTATTCTTTTCCCTCCCACGGGCAGGCATAGTCATTCCTAATAAAAATACGACAATGTAAGAGTTATCAAAGAAATAACATATAACAAAAATAACTTTGTTGAAAATTCTAAATACAACGATGTAATCTAATAACTCATGAACACATAGTCAAGCAAACAGAGATGTTCACATAGGTGCATTTCAAAAGTAATCCAATAACTCTCAGTTATATATTACTAATAATAAACAAATAGAGATGTTCAACATTCAGGTACATTAATCAAAATCAAAACATTTCAACAATCTAATAAGCATATGAAACAAACATA
>JANQAP020000040.1:296860-307979 GCA_026874005.2 Erythroxylum coriaceum | reverse complement strand
TCCATGACTCAATATTAAAGAGCTCTATTTTCTATATAAAAATGACGATGTCACATTTTACGAAGAGCTTACTAAAAATTTTGACAGAGTTTTTCCAGTAAAACAGACATCCCCCTTCTAAAAGATTTTTCTTTATCCATGCAAGAAATTAGACTAACTGACCTGCATGTAATGGCGTGTGTAAAACACACCCTAATTTCTGTCCAAAAAATCATAAATTGAGTAGACTCGTGAAATTTTAGACCTTCTATAAGCAAGTTACAAGTTTAAGTCCCAAACTGATCAAACTTTAAAAAATTAAGCCTCAATTTGGGCTTTTAGCTTAGAAAGAATTATACCTACTTTGTAACCCTTTCCTAGTTGCTTTATAAACAGCTTCATTGTCAATGATGAATTGTATAATGTTTTTAGGATCAACCTTATTCACAACTTCATCAAACATCTTTAACTAACTATCAGCATTTTTTATAAGGCCAAATACATTAGTGGACTTCAAAAACATCATTCCTTTAGAAGAATAAACCAAAAAATTAATAATAGGCTCTTGCCTCCTATTTTTCCAACCATCACACATCATTGAATACCTATAAGTTACCTAAGTCATTCTTATTTCACTTAGATAACTTTTTATATCACTAACAAAGCTACTTAGAAGATTACCTCTGTAATCATCAATTAAAGGAGCTTTATATCTTAGCCTATAAAAGGCAATAACATCCATTATAGGCTGGTAATAATAAGACACAGCAATATCGATTTACATACTTGCATCATACCAATTACCATATCCATATTGTGAGCTACTTCTTTAGATTGATGTGCACTATGAATTGAATGTTAAGCGTTGTTCATATAGTAAAATAGTTATGCAAGTGTTTTTTTTCCTTATATCAAATATAGTAATCTTTTCTTGTTGGGTAAAAATACCACCTTTAACATTGTCGTTATCATCCTAACCATTTCAAAAAGAACTTCCACTACCAAGTTCATAGTTCAACTTTTGCCTTCTTTCTTTCTCATTCTTATACTCCTTAAGCAAAGCTTTAATCTACCATTTCACATCGTAGCTTAGTTTATTATAAGGCTCCATATCACCTATGATGTCAACTAAATGTTTCTTTAACTTGGTGATTCTTCCATCTTTCAAATGTTTGTTAAAATATAAACAAACAACATAATTTTTTATATCAAGAACTAATGTTGCATAAGCTAAAGTTGGATCATCAAATATTTTTGAAAAGGTCAAATTATCAGGAGTACTTGGACTTCTATTTATTTGTAAAAATATATGTAACTAAATGAGTACAATAAACTACATAAATAGCACATGCACCTCTTAATTGTAAACTAATAAACAAATATAACTCATTAAGTGAATAATCGCCATAGATATATATAAACAGGAATTGAAAAAAAGTTATCACAAAATTTGCATTGTTCAAGCTAGAGCAAATAGAAGCACAATTTAGATTCTAAGAAGAATTAATTCCATACTTTGAAATGAGTATCCAAAATGAAAAGGCTGAATATGTATATAACATGACATGCCATTGACAAATATACACATATATTTGTATATTTAAAGGCATAACAAGAAGAAATAAAGCAACTTCTCAACAAGCATTGTATGTATATTGTCTAATAAACTTTAAGAAGACACATCACATAGACACATCTATCACATGTCTTGTAAATAAAATATGCTTCTTCATTCATCTGTTTCTATATAGTATTTCGACTATATATGTAGACAAGAAAAAGCTAGATTTCCATGTGTTTATAAATGATCCATTTTATATTGTAACCCTTAGTTCAAATAAATATTAGAAAAGAGACTAATCTCCCCATTTAGTGAGCCATTTCTAACAATATTAAAGGGTTTTTGCTCATTTTCAATTTTCTAAGGGATCTATAACATTAATTGGACAAAAAATCCCAAAATAGAGATTAAAAGTAAGAGAAAAAATGGCCATGGTTGGAGCTTTAAAAACTCATATATTTCAATCAATTTTGTTTGAAAATCTTGCCTAAAACACATGTAAATACTTATATGAATGATATTTGAGGTGTATATTCTCTTAAAAATAATCTAGCAATTGTTAATGAAAAAGGTAAAACATGACATCAACCAAAAAAAAAGAAGAAAATATTAAAAATTTTAATATGGGTAGAGTGTAGAGCCCATTAACAAGAATTGGACTTGGATCAACCATTGTCAAAATGACTAGAACTAGTTATTTGGATAATTGACCCTTATCACTTATAAACCCTTTAATATTTTCATATTTAGTCAATATGAGATACTCCACACTCTCCCTCAAATGCAATTGGAACCGAATATCCAATTGTCACTTGAAATAAATGCAGCGGTAATCGGACCGGGCTACTGGAAATGGACATCCAGACAGACAACCAAGAAATTAATAATCCAAACCAAACATGTTCTGATACCGTATTAGAATTTTTAATATGAGTAGATGTAAAGCCCATTAACAAGACTTGAGTTTGGGTCAACCATTGTCAAAATGACTAGAACTAGTCATTTGGATAGTTAATTCTTACCACTTATAAACCCTTTAATATTTTCATGTTTAATCAATATGAAATACTCTAACATAAAAATAAAAAGAAGGAATAACTTCAAAACTTTTGAAATGAGTGAGCTCTGATACCAAATGTTGTACTTAAATAACAGACATTGAAAGTATAATAATATGAGCATGATTCAATACACACAATCAAACATTCAATGTCATAACCAACTAATATAACCTTCATGGCTTTGAAATGTGTATAGATAATAAGATCAAAAGATACCTCCTAAAAATGGTAGAAACTAATTGGAAGTCATCAATGCTCAAGTATGAATTGCTGCAATTAAAGAAGAAACGCAATGGAGGGAATCTACGATCCTTTAAATCCAATTTGCCGATCTCTTTCAGTCACCACCACAATACCAAGCATTATCATAGTTTAGCCAAAGTGTAGTAATTAGGTTAACGGCTATTTTATAGTAGGTCACAAGTCCAATGAATAGCTAGGTTTGGAGAAGATTGATGAATGGATCTAAAGATCCGAAGCATAACTAATATAACATGGATCCCATAAATTAACTCAAAATTCACATGCAATTAAGATGTTAATTATTATTAATTTATATTAATCCAAATTATATATATATATAATAATTCTTTGCTCAACAATTTGGAGCCAGCAAAGACTAAAACAATCAATATTACGAAATTTCATACAATGAGAAAATGCGCACAGTGGCTAAAATAATCCAAATAACTAAAACCAGTCGTTTAGATTTACTGGTAGATACATTCAGTAAATACTGAATACAGTAGCTCGGTTATACATTTACTTAGTTGGCAGGCAGTTGTCTCCATAGCAAGAATCTTTCGATAATCCTTTCATGCTGCTGCAATGGGCTAGACAAGATCATAGTTTCTTTTGTAGGCAATTAGAAGACCCCATTAAAGAAGCTTTGCATCCAAGTCAAAACCTTCTTCTGAATGCTCACAATTTCCAGAAGATGAAGGTGCCTCGAGCCTCATGTAATCGTAAAGGACTCCGCAGACTGGATCTCCACTTCTGGCCTGTACAAGAAACATGGAGTTGTCCCCCTCTACCAACAACAATGAGGAAACGTCGGTGGTAATTAATCGATATAGTCCATGAATTCCATGTCGAAGAACAGTGTTGTCAGTTCCCAAATTCTTTGCTTCAAAGACCAACCGTGAAGGATGAACACCATTGACGTAGATCTGCGAGTAAGAATTGGTGAGATGGTTACATTGCAGTTGCAATCATGCGCTTGTTAATTTATGAAAACTGAGCATGAACTTGACGCTTTGATAGGAAATATCTATTTCAGGGGCAACTTGTGCAGTCTTCACCTTAATATCAGAGCGGGTCGCGGATGCGATGGCCAATCTCAGCTTGTAAGTTCCACTGGCGACAGAATCAATAGTGAATTTAATACTCCATGTTGAGGGCACATAAATGTTTTCTGCCCATTTCCTGTCAAAAGTGGACACAATATATGATCTACAGAATTTGAACACTTAACAGGTAAATTTAACCTGGATTACGAGACGAATGATTTGCATTTTTTCATCCCATGGTACAGTTGTCAGATGGACTATGAACTTGTTGCCATAAAACAATGTTGCCGTGATCAAAATCTAGTAACTGTACTACACTCTTATCTCGATTCAAGGAAAGATGTCAAACCTGCTTACATGAGCAAAGAACCAATCCTTTTTGGGATCACTAACACCCACTATGAAAGTTTGATTCGAAGTTGAGTGAATATCTGTGTATCTGTCCCACAATCCATACTGCCTATACCTGCGATATCGAAAAACACATTTTTAAAGGACCTTCAGATTGAGGTTTGAAGTAGCCCTATCCTATTGTGGTTTCCATTTTCTGGTAAAATAGATCATAGACTATCTTAGCCTTGACTGGAACTAAGATAATTATGTAATGTTATATATCTATATTCCTTCACTGGGAAGAAGTTGCTTACTTCTCAGGGCTATTGATAAATAACCTGTTGAGATACATAGGTTCAACCTCAGGGACATAGTACCCATTTGCGGTACGATCAGGGAAGCCAATCTCCCACAAAGTTGGGCCATCTCTAGGAGGAACGTATATCAAATTTCCCACTTGCGTTTCTAACCCTGAGAAATAGTAGTCTTTATATTTAAGAAAGACAAACTTTCTTCACACATATGCTTTATGTATGGAGGTACAAAATGGATATAGATGCGTTGTGATGGAACTACCTGCAGAGATGGTAACTAGTTCCTTGTTAAGGAAATCGCCAATGAAACCTGGAACCCAACCATGGATTCCGTAGACCCCGGGGACAACATTATTTATGGTGAATTTTCCAATTGCATCTGTTTGCACCCAGAACTGATAATCCTGCAAAATTTCCAAAGTTAGCTTTCAAGCTTATGCAAAGTAGTTGAAGGTATAACATCGTAATATCAATTGCAATAATAGATCAGGAATCACCTTGCTTTCTGTTTGCCAGCCGCCTTCAGTTCTTGCAACTGTAACACCAATATGCGCATGCTTGGCAGGGATTAAGGAAGTAGAGACAAACCTGTCAGAGCAGGTAAAATTAGAACCATACTGTGCCGTGTAAGGTTTGACTGTGCAGCTTAAGTTGGACCTGACGAAAAGTTTAAAAGTTTGCACGTACAGGGGAAAGAGGATTATTTTCTCGAGTTATTTGACGCAGGGCATATTTTTGTGAGCTCGATACTTAACAAGTAACTTTATATACCTGTCTTGGACGAACAGTCTTCCCGTTATAGAACCCCGTTTTTCAGCCTTGAGGTAATACGGTGATGACACGAAGTCATATGGCCATGCTGCCATTTCAAGCAGCCTCTACTATGAGTGAAGCATGAAAAGGAAAGTTATAAGATAATGGCTTGAGCTATTGCTCATTCCAGAGCAAGCAGTAAGAAGCAAAACCATGACAGTCGTTCAATTATGGATGGTAATTGGAGATAGAGAAGTTATGTGCATTTAAAGCAATTGTACCTGTTTTTTAGCATCTGACCACAATTTGTTGGCCTCTGACACGTACGGAGTTGAATTAAGGTACACGAAGATGGGTCCAAAGACCTTCCTCCACTCCTCACCGGGTTGAAATTGAGCTACTATATCGTCTCCTATGTAATGAGTTCCGTGAAACATCTGTTGCATCAAAATTTCCAACGGTGCAAGCTGAGTATCCATTTCAGCAGCTTCTAAGCATTTTCTGTTAGAAGTATATATATGGACTAATATAATCACAACAGCATTTATTATTAACACTTTCTCCTTAATTTGGCTTGTAGCACAAAAACTACCTACCATTTGATGTCCTCTTACAAACTTTTTCAGTGATATTCATGATTTTCAACCGACTTCAATATTAAATGCTATTTATTGTTAGTACTAAAGAGCAAATACTTGTAAAATATAACCAATGTGCCGATGCGGAATGGCCTTAAACCTAGATTATTAAATTTCATGTAAGATGTTCATTTTCATTTGATGATATATTAGGTCTGTAGTTTCAGACGGGAAGTTACAGCGAGGGTAGTTGGACCAGTGTGGACTGTGAGATTTTGCTTGGTAGGGCCACCGTTGCGGAATTCCTGACTAGGAAATATTGTCCAGAATCCAATCACAGGGTTGGAGCCAATCCATCCATGGACTCCACCATCTTTATTAGCTACAGAGTACTGATACCTATCATCGACCTGAATGGGAAGATATAGCCAAGTTCTCAGAAAATCCATTTTTGTTGATTGACTTGAACATGCTATCTACTTGACAAACAATTAACTTCAGCGTCCTGCGCACCTCTCCCTTGAGATCTGGATTAATGGGATTTACCAACAGAACTGACTCTGGAACAATTAGCTGTTTGCTTCTATCAGGATGCAGGTCTTCTGGCATTGGCATTATCCTTTGCTTCTCATTTGAGATTGCCATGTAATGAAACCTAATCAAGTCCACAGGGAAATAAGTTATTGCTAGCAGGAAAATTAACAGGCCTTGGAATAAAAGAAATTTAATTGAGAAGCTTAATCTTACTTATCCCTTCGCAATTTGAAGACCATCCTTGTCTGAGAAAATTCAAAAGAATGAGAACCAGCAGGGCGCTCGTATATCGCATAGCAGTAGAATCCTGAAACACCACTTCTAACTATGTACCTGAAAAACAAAGAGACGCGCTAATGCCCATTAAAGTTAAAGAAATATGAAGGAAAAGCTGATAGTTGAATGGAATGATGTGACCTTATGTCTACGCTAAGTGGCAGCTTGATGCTTTGAGTGGATGGATCAAAAATTCTCCTGAAAGAAACTTCTACATGATCATTGTTGCTGCTAATGACGTTGTATTCCGAACCGCTTAGTCTGTTGAAGACAAGGAAATTAAAATGAGGTTTACTTGTGGTGTATCTATGTATTAATTAGTCAATCAACAACAGAGTGTGAATGTGTGAAAAGTTCTATTCTGTGATATTCAGCATACAGCTGATACGTGTCAGGGCCACCTGGCCAGCTCCAGTTGATGTCCCAATACCTGCAAAACATTGACAGACAATAGAATAGCTGGTATTAGCGAACTTTAGCAGAAAAGTAACTTGCAAACAGTCACTTGACATTTTCTTAGATCAAACCAAATGTTGGCCGATATGGAATAGCGGCCGAAGGTTTCCATGAAAAGGGACTAATTCCCGGATATTCGTATAGATATCCTGCAAAATAAGAAGCTAATTACCCCCTACTAGATTTTCTTAGAGAGAGGTCAAGCACGTTCTCCATTCCTCCGTACTTGATGCCAATTAAGTACCCTTGAGGTTTCAGTATTGTAAGCCTTACCAAACCATTTTCCAGTAGGACCTACATACGCCAAACAGCCATATGCATTCAGATACATGGATAGATAGATAGATAGGAAGTTAGAAAAAGAAAGAGAACAGGTATAGTAGACACTCACATATGAACCTTCGGTTGTCAGGCTCACTTTCCTCTGCGCCATAACAGAACTCGTCTCGTCTTTCTCTCAACTCCTGAAACTCCTTGAGCATGAGATTTTGGTTAAGGAGAGTCTGTTCGTTGGTTACTATGAGAACCGGCTTGTAGATATGGACCTTAATTTTCTTCTTGTTGTCGCAGTCGAAATGCTTGCAAGGCGTTAATTTCTAGCCCAAGATCAACAAGAATCTCTCAGTATTTTATTATTATTGTTCGTTATTTCTTCCATGGCCCATTTGCCCGTCTTGTTTTATTATTCTTGAATCGATTCAGTGCCAACTTTTACGATCAGGGACATGCTTAGGGCGATCAATATATGAATATTCATAGTAGATGCCAACTACACGAAAACAAACTTCTCAATGAATATTATAAACTTTTAAAAATGATATAAAATTTGTATGCGGTTTATCAACACCTATATTCCAAAGTTAAATTATTTAATCAGACAACAATATGCATTTCAAAATAATTTCGGTCATATATATACACTGAATTATGGTTTGTGCCGATAATACAAAGTTGTTTCAAGCTACGGACAATTTTTTATTAACAGTTCTTGAACTGATGTAAAAAATGTACAACAACAATCTTAAATGAATTTTTTAATAATAAAACAATATCATTTGCATATGACAGTAATGTTTTATATTTTTTGAAAAATAAATGGTATATTACTATTTATAAAACTATTACAACATTACAAAATTAGTGAGTTCAAGGCCACAGTTGCCTATCGTTAGATTACAAGTTATCTAAAGGAGTCAAGAAGTGAAGATTACAAAGACTAGATAATAATAGATTTCATTAGTAATGTTTTATGTTGATAATTAAATAATATAAAGTTAGCTGACTGTCCATGTTTTCTTAACGACACACGTATATGCATAAATACAAATATTTCTTAGAATGGAAAACTACCAAATAAAACATTTTTTATCTAATTCAAACAAGCCATTTATGAATTCTGCATCCTATTTGGTTCTAGTACAGTACAATACCGATATCAGTCAATATCAAATGCCGTTTTAGGTAATTATTTTAAAATTATAAAATAGTTCTTAAATTTTAAAAAATTACAAATTATCCCTCAATATATCTACATAATTTTTAACTTAACTTCAACCATATCTTTAAAAATTATAATAATTTAAAATTTTGATATAACAAATATCTCTTTATTCCTATTAATATTACTTTTCACATAATTCTCATATAAATAATAATCATAATTAATATAAAAAATTGTTTAATTCTCATACATATACAAAACTAAGAATATTACAAAGTAATTAAAATGTTATAATTACTTACATCAAAATATGATATGATAAGAATAATATAGGTTTGTAAGCATAACAACAAGAGCTCTTGCGAGGAACATAATAAAATAGAAGTGAAACCTAAAACAAATATAATTACAATTAAAATTTTTATATTTATATTGTATATATATAATTTAACATATACATCAAATACAAGTGAAATTAAAAGAAAAAACATGAAACTTCATTTAATGATATATTTGATCAAATCGCATTAGCTTGAATTTTTGTTTGATACGAAATCCTCGGCATTGAGGGAAATCTCATTATTGGCATCACTCAAACTTATTAAACCAAATATATATCAGTACTTTCTCATTTAAAATTATCGTCTAAGTTATTCTTATCTATAAAACTTTGTTCTTCCTAAATCTAATATGCTAAAAAATCGAAATGATTAAAGCAAACTAAATATATAGAACTATTTAGTCTATTAAGAGCCTTGGTAAACAAATAAAATTAAATAACTAAAAAAGTACAACCAATTATATTTTACTTAATAATAACAATAACATACATTTTCCTAAGCTTCAATTTGTATCAAACAAAGACTAAATTATTCAATCTTTTGTATTCTAATCAATGTTTTAAAAATCGAAATGGACGTCGAACCAGTCAAAGATAAGATTTAAGGTTTAGAGGTTCAACCGATATTAAACCACTACAAAACCAATATATAATAAATAAGAATAAAAATTATAACAATAGGTAAAAATATGGTATAAAATAAAATACTTTATTGAAATAAAAATACACTAATAATGCTTATTAATATATAATAAACTAACAATAAATCTAATAATTTAAACAAAGATTAAATCTAACATAAATTTTAAAATAATAATGAAAGTAAAAAACTATATTTCTACATTATCATTTATTTAAAGACTCATAAAGTTTAAATATGTTTAAAGAAAGTCAACAGGAATGATTATATCTTTATTTTAACTTCTTTTTATTTGACAAATATAATTTATTATTGATATTATATAAATTTAGTATTTTTAAGGAAAAAATAGCAATTTTTTTAACATAATAATCTAAAACAAAATTTTAATTAAATATTAAGAGATAAATAAATAATATAAATATAAAAATTATAATTTGTTAATTAAATTATGTGAAAGACTTAAAAAAGAAAACAATTCATTGAAAATTCTCAACTTTCCTACGTAGTAATGAAATATCAAAACATTGACACAAATAACGATGAACATGGGTTGGTGTGCGTGGAGAGAGGACGGAGAAATTTGTTGTTTTAGGTGAGTCCCATATTAAAAAATGGTGATTCCCACATTCTCTAAAAGGTGGCTGGGTGAGTTATTAACTGGTTTTTAAGAAATCAACCAGTTTATTATTTAATTGACCAATTTTTGCTAAGAAGGGTTCTAATCTATTCCTTTTCATGGGATAGATAGATTCAAATAAGTTCTAATTCCTTTTATACCTAGTTGCACTCACACATTGACTCAAAATTCAAATTGTAAACTTTTGCAATTTTGGAACATCACTTCTGATTTGGTTTTATCAAGCAACAGTAAGATAACAAAAGTAATTTAAATAAAATAAAATTACAATTAATTTTAAATAAGTAACAAAAATGAAGAAATATATATAATGGATTAAGTTTTTATTTTTGACGGATTACAATATGTATCCCAAAATCACCACACGTATCTATGTATATGTCTATATGTGAGCTAAGGAGATCTTGCATCATCTTTGAGACAATTGTTATGATAGTTAATAACATTTCACTATTAAGTTTAGCTACCTTTGTAAAACCTGGTATAAAATAGACATTAGGATTTAGCAATGCTCCAATAGCAAACAATTGAGAGTAAACTTATTTTTCTTATCTTTCATTGATGATTGTAAGAAAAGGTGTATACAAGGAAGGCTTATTTTTCAAATTATTTTTGATTGCTTCCTTTGCCCTCTCCATGACATTATAGAAGTAAATAATTGTTATCTTCTCATCACTATCAGCAAGACGAAGTACTCTCATCAAAGACTCACAAAATAGAATGATAAATTGAAATTGGGATCAAAACTCATGATATTTAAGTATAATTCTATAAACCTTCATTCTAACATTAGACCTAACATACTGAGATGCAACATGCTTATCACTTGTAATCATTTGTCTCAACTCCTTCTTCATTAGAAGAAAACACTCAAGTGATAAGAAATTGGTTACAAGTCTTGTAATAGCAGGATGACCTAAATTC
>JANQAP020000040.1:254185-266020 GCA_026874005.2 Erythroxylum coriaceum | reverse complement strand
AGTTTACTTATGTCTTGTAGAACTTTTGTTATAAAGGTTTGTAAGCTACTATGTATTAATGCAATGACAAGTTGAGGATTTTAATTATTGTGTTTTGTGACTTTTACATACATAGTTGATATTATGATTGAGTTGGATATATTGCCATGTTATAAGTGAAGGTGTGATAGTTAATACGCCATTATTATAGATTATATACTGGAATGTCCTCAGGGTGTTCCGGTATGTAATTTATGGTAGTGGGGTGCTACACGATATGCTGTGTTAGTCAAGGAGTAACCTAGAGGAATTTATTTTTTAAAGCCCTATAAAGTAATATAATCAATTTCTTTTAGGTATCCAAATTAACTTAGGTCCTTAGTTATTAATCTCATTTTAAACCACATTTTTAAGGATTCATTTTCTATTCTTCTTTTAAGGAAGCAAAATCTATCAATATGTTTATATTTATCACAAATATGCATATCATGTTATATGAATGATATGAATTGGTGTTGTAGTGATGTTGATGTATTAATGCCTTGCTTAATTTTATATATCTATATATATGATGAGTATCCCTTCTTTGGATATGACTATTCCTTTTAGGAAGTGTGATGGTTAGAAAATTTATATGTGTGATAATTATTATGGAAGGAAACGTGATGTTAGTTTTTAAGCTGATGTGGTGTAAAGGAATATAATTGAGATTACGTACCATCATATAACCTTTTACAAAAATTGTGCCTATAGTTGCCTGGAGAATTTTGAGCTTTATACCTAAGTTTAGTTCCAAATATGAAAGCATAGGGTTTGCCTTTAAGGTAAGGTTCAGAAGTTGTAATATGTGTATATAATTTATTTGTTTTTCTAGAAGTTGATATATTTTCCAATTTATCATCTTAGGTAAAGGTTCTTTATTATACAAACATATTTCTTTAATAAATGTAGTTTTGGAATTGGATTCACTTTCATAGTTGTAGCCAATACCATGCCTACAAATCAAAGTTGTTTAATTTGAAAACTTTTGGTTGTCTTTTGTTTCTCTTACATTCCTCAGGTTAAGAGAGATAAACTTGATAAGAAGGCAGAACCAAGAATCATTATGGGTTACAGCTTAGTTTTAAAAGCCTACAAGATTTATTTACCACAATGTAACAATCTGATTACTAGTAGAGATGTCCAATTATATGAATCAGACAACTAGAGTTGGGAAAACAACAGAGAGGCTAAAGTTCAAATTATAGATGATGACAGAGAATATGATGTTCCTATCAGAGGCCCTAGATCACTTACTCATATTTATGAGAGGTGCAATGTCTCTGTATTGGGACCTACAGGATATAAAGAAGCTGCAACAGATAAAAGATGGGTGGCTAAAATGAAAAAGGAGCATAAGATGATTGAAAAAAATTAGACATGATTATTGGTAGACAAACCTGATTACAAGAAAACTATAGGAGTCAAATGGGTGTACAGGACCAAGCTTAATCTTGACAGTTTTGTAAATAAGTATATGGCAAGACTCGATGTTAAGGGATACGCACAGATATTTGGAGTGGATTTTTTTGACACATTTGCTCCAGTTGCGAGGCTGGATACCATAAGATAATTGTTGTCTCTTGTTGCACAAAAGGGCGGGATCATATACCAAATGGATGCCAAGTCAACTTTTTTAAATGGACACTTGAAAAAAGAAATCTTTGTCGAATAAACAGAAGAATTTATTGTCTAAAGACAAGGTCTATCTGCTGAAAAAAGCTTTATATAGGTTAAAACAGGCACCAAGGACTTGGTATAGTATAATTGGTGCTTACTTGCTAAACTTAGGCTAATCAGTAAGTTTAAAGAAATATGAAAGACATGTTTGAGATGACAGACCTTAGAAAGATGTCATTCTTTCTTGGTATGCAGGTGCAGCAAAAATAACATGACATTTTTGTACACCAGCAGAAGTATGCGAAAGAAATACTCAAAAAATTCATAATGGAGGAGTGCAAGCTAACTACAACTCCAATGAATTAGAAAGAGAAGTTATGTAAAGAAGATAAGGTTGAGAAAGTTAATAAAATGCTATACAGAAGTCTAATAGGCTGCCTAATGCATCTAACTGCAACCCGGCCAGATATTATACAAGTTGTGAATCTCTTATCAAGATTCATGCATTGTGCTAGTGAAATTCATTTACAAGTAGCAAAAAGGATTGTTAGATACATCAAGGGCATAGTTGACTATGGCTTAAAGTTCAATCAAGTTAAGGATTTTAGCCTTATAGGTTATTCCGATAATGATTGGGCCGATGTTTTGATAACATGAGAAGCACTTCTAGTTATTGTTTTAGTTTTGGTTCAGCTGTTTTTTCTTAGAGTTCCAAGAAGAAGGGAAGTTATAGCTCAGTCTATTATTGAGGTAGAATATGTGTTAGCCACTTCTGTAGTAAATCAAGCCCTATGGATCAAAAAAATCATGACTGACTTAGAAATGAAGCATGAACAAGGCACAAAAATTTTTATGGACAATCAGGCTACAATTGCCAACAACCCAGTGTTTCATTGCAAGACAAAGCATTTCAAAATTAAGCTCTATTTTCTAAGGGAGGTATAAAAAGAAGGAGAAGTGTTGCTGGTTCATAGCAGAACTGAAGACCAAACTGCTGATATATTAACCAAAGCTTTGTTGAAGTCTCGTTTTAAAGATCTAAGGCTGAAGCTTGGAGTTTGCAGTCCCAAAGACAAGGAGGAGTGTTAAACATGTGACTTTGAAGCTGTCAAACTAGCTATTAGAAATAACCTAAGTAGTTAAGATTTCCTAAGTTAACGCTTAACTGATTTTTAGCAAAATTGTTGCTTGATTTTAGCAAGTTGTTGCATATTTTTTGCTTTGATAGTTAAGACTACTACATGTATAAATTAATTCAATTGCTGCCAAATAAAACATATAAGTTCCAGCCCTTCTTACATCTACTCTTTGCTTTTATTTTAAAACCGATAACAAGCAAGAATACAACAGTGACTCAGTAGTAAAAAGCTCCCATTAAAGCAAAGATGTGATTATTGAAGCCCTATGGAAGATCGTAGTTACACTAATTCTAACTAGAGAAGAAGCAAGTAAATTAAGTACCTTAGCAATTTCCTAGATGATAAAATGGCTACTTTAGAAGAGACTAGAATGTTATAGACACCATCAAACAATTGTAGAAGGGACACTTGTATACTTAGTCTTCTAAACTTGATGGGCCTACAATAGGCTTAAAACTAACCTACATTAGGCTTAAAACTAAGTTAGTAACCACTTATTAAAGGGTGATGTAGTAATACTCTTAGTGGTATTTTTAAATTTATTTAATTTCTCAAAAAATAACTGTACTCCTACATTCTTTTTAAAATAATTATTCATTATGCTATCCATAATAATTGAAAGGTAAGGAATTTCCTAACTATATTACAAATCCATATAAAAATTATAAATCTTCCATATAAATTAAATATATGTAGAAATACTGAAATATTACTTAATATTTCAAAACCTACAATTAAAGGAGTCTCCTTATCAAAATTTTCAATTCAACAAGGTATACTACGCCACACATTATCTAAGTGATAGGAATCTCATTAGTCAATACATTGATGGTGAATCGACAAACATGTTAACAAAACATGTCTCTTATTATCTCTCTCAATAAGGCTTAAGATAATAGGGCATTGATTATCATTGTCTAAGTTAGATTAGGAAATTAAAAAACAAAATATTCCTAAATACATCATTGATATGCTAAATCATGTTATCCAATATATTTTCTCCTTAATAATTGTAATTTTCCTTAATAATTGTAATTTCTTAAACTGGATAGATATTTTAGTCCTTCACCTTATTACATCAATATTATTATCTTTAGTCAAAAATAATAATCAAGATGCGAATATTTACGATTTCTTTTACATGTTCTAGTGTTATGGAAATCAATCTACACACAACCAAGTAATGCTACACCTACTACCTAAATCATGCATACATAAATTTCTACTAGTGTTTGAGCTTTAACCTTAAATGTCTTACATATAATCAATATCTTATATGACCATATTCCCAATATGTTGATTTCTAATTTTTTTAATTTATCAAAAATATATAAATAAAAAATATTAAATAATCTAGATGTGACAATAAAAAACATCATCAATGATGGACATATAAAGATCGATATTAACGACATCATGATTTTATCACCAATTTATTAACATTTATCTATGTGATTATACAAAAATCACTTTTGTAATTATCTATAACGTAGACTAATGTGCCCATCTCTCCTCTTTCCAATCAATCTCTCTCTAATTGTTCTTTTCCTCTTAGATTCATATGTTCTTAGATCAATTTGAACTTTTATTACTTAATGTCTCAATTCTTATTATAATGTAGTGTTAATACATTCTTTATTGTTTTATGCTTTTGCTTCAATGAAATATTACTCGTTTCATTTTCACACTTTATTTGGTGGTTAATTTCATTTTCATACTTTGTTTGGTGATTTTATGCATGCATATTTATTCTTAGTAAAACAGTGTCTTTTACATAAGGAAAAAAATAAAAAGAGAATAGAAGGATTTCTTTGACTAATTATTAGATGCTTAAAAAAAACTAAAATTTGGCTTTTACCAAAAATACCTTTTTGCACACTTATGATGGTTGTGTCCCTTGCAGAAGATAAATTATCTTATAGATACCAAAAACACCATGTTGTGGTGTTTGAGTTCTTATGGAAATAAAAAATGTTAACTTTCTTGTGAACTTTGAAAACTTTGTTATGAAAACTTAAAGTATGTCTTATGCCTTTTATAGTTGGGATGGCTCAAGGTTGGCCCAGTCCGAAGCCTGAGAATTAAATCCAAAATGATATCGTTTTGAAAATTATTTAAAAAAATACTAAGTTAGGTAGGGCCTGCCCTCGTTGAGCTTAAGCGGGCCTAAGCCCGACTCGACCAATTGTCACCCTTATTTTAAAGTCACTTAAAACTTCCTTATGAATACAAGTAAATTCACTTAAAATTTTATTGTAGACATTGGTAAACTCACTTAAATTACGGTACCGTTTGGTTCTATTTATATTTTTTGTTATGATTTTTAGTTTTCATTTTCTGTTTTTAGTTTTTATTTTTCTTTTAAATAAATACACAACATTTTGATTGTTAATATCAATGTAGTTATATTTTTATCACTAATAATAATTACATATTATATAAAACTTAAAGATAACTTTTTATTAAATAAATATATCTTAATTATTAACTCAAATTTTATTTCAAAATTTATATATTTTGAAGATATTTTAAATATAATTATATTAATTAATAATTATCAAAATAAAATTTATTTAATTTAATTAAAAATTAATTAAATTAAATAATCCATAATTCATATTGATAATTAATTTTAGTTAATTAAATATCATATTAAATTAAATTATTCATAGTTCTTATTAATAATTAATATATTAAATAATTAAATAGTATATATTTAGTTGACAGTAAATCAGATTATAAAAAATTAAAAAGAGAAAACAAAGATCATTTTTTATGATTTCATAATTTTTGAAAACTGAAGAAACTAAAACAAAAATCGAAAACCTCAAACAAACATATTTTTTACTAAATTTTAAAACAAAAATAAAAATAAAAATAGAGACAAACATATTTGTATAGATATCCTCATAAGTGTAACATTTAATCACGTTAAGGTCATTAATAAATAATTTCTAAATGTTTAAAAGAAGAATTTTTCCTAAAGTTTTTTAATTTATAAGTTATTTTTATAATTTAAAATAATAAAGAATTCAATTATGAAAGGCAATTGCGTCTTTTTTAATTTGATAAAAATAATATTAAATTAAATAATAGTCTAATATGTCTATTACTTTAACTGCAATATGATTTATTTACGAACTTGAAAGAAGGATTTACCAAGAAACAATCAATACAGCAAATTCAGTATAGCCCACCTTATGTTACAACAACAGAAAATTTAATTGATACGCCGGTAGCTTTGTTCTTAATTAGCAGAGATAAAGCTATGTATAATCTAAATGCTCGTAGTATAATTCCTCGTAGAAGCATTGTTCTGTCGGTCTCATCGGTCTTTTGGACTATTCGAACATATTCAAGCATTAAAAAGAACATATATTTTCATGGTGAAATTTATCTTCTTGGAAAGAAGAAATGAGATGGTAAATGGTGAGAACAAAAGCTAGCAGTAAACAAGATCCGGACGAGAGTCTGAGCATTCAACGATCTATTTAATGCTTGACGAACATGCATCCAAAAGGCTACATCAGAAGAAACCTCAGGATTATTCTAAATCGTCTCCATAGATATCGAATTGAACATTTGAAGGGTCTCGAAAATCTAGGCGAGTTTGGCTTCCACCTTTTTCGATTATGTGCTTACGGTATCAGAAAACACTTGTCCATAGTTCTGGCAAGTCCATCCAAAGAATATTCCCCATTTTGAAACCGTCTACTGAATTCTTCAACCTCTTTTCAGCAATGGGTATGTCCTGACATTCAAAGTCTGTTTCACCCAATTTGTCCGAATCTGGAACGCCATAAATTTCCATACCCGCCTCTACCCTCTAACTGGAACATTAATATTCCACCAGGATAGAATCGGTAGCAAACTATATTAGTTAATTAAACAGCCTACGCTTCGTTTCATTGGATGAGACCTGGCTCGAGAAGCAAGCACGTTACATGGCAACATGTGCTGCCATGAGAATGGTCTAGGAAGTGCTAAATCTGTCTTGTTGCCATGAGAATGGTCTAGGAAGTGCTAAATCTGTCTTCCAATGTGAACAGGTTTGTAAAAGTCTCTGGGGTTGGGTGATTTGAGTAAAAATTTCTGGCAGAAAAGAGGGAAGTCATTTAATGGGTTCAAAAAAGGGTGAACGTTTCAAACTTGTACAGAGAAAGGTGATGGTTTTGCTTATTGGGTATGTTTCCTTCAGGTCATGCAAGCGCTTAGGTCATGTGTGTGTGTCCAATCGATGTCTCCTTTCGATTCAAGCCAAACTTGCAAGGTCTTGGGTTTTGCTTTGTTTCCTAGCAAATGGCTTTGGACGTTTTTATTTAAATTATTATTATTATTTTATTGTTATGACGTTCGTTATGGGTAACTGGCGTGGGAATTTGGCCTGAGAATTGCTAGAACTCAGTTTGCTATTTTGAGAGCCTTTCTTTTGTCCCTTTCGACAAAAGATGACCTCAGAGGAAGAATACTGTCATTTCATTTGCTGTGAAGCAAGCAATTAAGATTTACTTTACTTGAATAGCCCCAAAAAAAAAAAAATTAAAAAAACTTTCAATTTAAATGAAAATAATGTATTTATTATTTGAAAATTTGATCTATTCATCTTTTATTTGTATTTTTAGTAATAGAAATTGATTGAATATGAAACTGAAAACTTATAATAATTCATTTTTTGATAAAATATAGAATTTTAGTAGGAAATATATGCCTATAGATGTACATGTTTAGGACCAAAGATAATTTCACGCGATCTTAGACCGCGTAAGAATGTCCCGAAACGGTCAAAGAATGTTTTGCCTAAAATGATACCATCATCCAACCCTTTCATTTTCATCCAATCATGAACATATGTTTGAACCAAAACTCAAAGTCTGAAATTCAGTGTACAAGTTTTTCTTTTTACAATCGCAACTCCAGTGGACTACTGGCCTTAAAAGGACAGTGAAGAAAAGCTGCACAGTACTGCACATCCGGACAACTGAGTCTCTGACTAGCTCTCTGCTATTTGCTCTCTTCCTCTTCTGTCTTTACCATAACATTATTGTTTACCTTTAAATTTTCAATTACACTCTCTTTCTCTCAGGAGAAGATGGAGAAAGTTCATGGGGAGAATAGTTCTCTTAGTTCCAAAGGGTCTCTATCCTCTTCTCTCGACAATGGTGATGGGGATAGTTTGCAGTCACATATGAATATGAGAGTTGTTAGAGGGGGTTTTGTGAATAATTTGCCAGAGAGAAGCTTCAAATCTCCCTTGGTCAGGCCTTATGTTCGATCAAAAATGCCTCGGCTTCGATGGACTCCTGATCTTCACCAGTGTTTTGTTCATGCAGTAGAAAGGCTCGGTGGAGAAGAGAGTAAGCTGGCCAACTTTCTCCATATGTGTTCTTTATGATGGAATCTGTAGGCATAGATATAGAGATACTGCTTTTCTTTTCTCTTTGCTTTCCGTATATGAAATTGGTCATCAGATTGCAGAAATAGAGTGATAAAAGGTTTTGAAAAGTTGCATCTTTTTTTCTGAAATTGTATCAGTACTCCATGTTGCAGTTACATGTTTTTGAATTGCGTGTAGGAGCTACTCCTAAGGTTATTTTGCAGATAATGGATGTGAAGGGCTTGACCATCTCTCACGTAAAGAGCCATCTGCAGGTTCTGATAGTAATTTGCTTGAAACAGAAAACACTGAATTAATTGTGGCCTTAAGTATATATATTTTGGGTGCCTGAAGAGCAATGTTTTATTTTTATAACCTTTAAGCTTGCTGTGAACAGATGTACAGGGGGACGAAGCATGAGCAGATGATACAAGGTATGCATACATATCCTGGCAAATTTATTGTCGCAGTCTCTGTGGACAAAAATGGGAAAGGAGAAGAAAAACGTTTTGCTTTTCGATTGAGTTAACCGAGGAATTTTCACAAACGAAAGAAAATTTGGTACTTGGTTGAGATCAAGACAACCAAAACTGCAATTTGCACTTATACTAAGTCTTATGGGGTAAACAAAAACCATATCAAGTGAAGATGGTAGACAAACAAGAGTTTTCTGGGCAATTGTTTTCCTACCTTCTTTCAAAATTACAATCAAATATCTTCTAAAATTGTTATTTAAAGGATAAGTTACATATACAAGACAATTATTAATCCTCACATAAGGGCACAGGTTCCATATTGATGTAGGTGTTCTCATCCAATGGACAATGATAAGGTTTCAAAATCATATTAAAATATTTTGATAAACTAATTTTTAATTTTCTCTTTTATCAAATTACTAAATTTAATTATGCTTCTACATTAAAAAGATAATTCACACAATAAATAAATACTTAAATCGATATATATATATATATATATGTTAGTTCACTTTTTATATTATAAACAATTCTTGAAGAAAATTGAACACCGTATTCAAGTTAGGTACCTTTTCAATCCATAGAGAATGTCTCATTGAACTCTTATGGTCAATATTTATTTATAGTTATTTTTAATATACATGATAGTTTTTAATCAATTGACTAAGTTCCAGAGTAATAAAAGATAGCTACATATTCAGGATTATATTTTATATTTATTTATAGTTTTTTAAATAAATATTAACATCTTAGAGAGCAACATATTCGAGATTATATTTTATGGTTATGTTGGTATTGATTTATTTAATTATGTATAAAAATTGATAGAAGAGGATTTATACTATAACTTTATTGGAGTATTAATTAGTTTCAATAATACTCCTAATAACTTTTGGAATAGAAACAATTAAAAAAATAAATCAAAATGACTAGCTAGGTACCTTATGCTCATAAACTTCTTCTTTTTTTATATAATACTTAAGGATGAAAATTTGACTTAGGCATTGAACTTTGTCTTAGAACTAAATTACACCCTCAACTTCTGTCTACATCAACTACGGAGATTTCTCTTTTTTTTTTATTTGTATTATTAGATAAAAACATGGTTTTCTTTTCTTGCATATGTTTAATCATTATGCATCTTGCAGAAACGGCTATGGCAATAAAGAAGGAGGAGGAAAAGAAGGTTGTCCAATTTCTGCAAAAAAGCAAGTTGTCACAGATGGATACAATGTGCCACCAACAAAATCATCAATTAGAAGACAAACAATTGAACAACAATGTACTCGCTTGTCCTGAACGTGAAGTTTGTTCTCTCAACTGCGAGCTTTCTCTCAAGACTACTAGCAGCATCCCAACACAGAGGTTCAAAACTTTTAACCAAAGTATATCATCATAGTTTTCTTTGTCAATTATATGACTTATCACTGCATATAATATATATGGAGAGAAATATAATAATTTGAAGGAGAAGAATAAAACATTATTATGGAGATATATAATAGAAATTGTCCAACAATCGTTACGATAGATTAGAGCTAGCATTGAATATTTATGAACTAAAAGCATCAATCGTGAAGTAGTCAAGTTTCACAATCATGAGTGGATGTTGTTTTTCCTTCCTTCTATAATCATTTCATGCTCTTGTACTCTTTGTCATCTTTCTGTTTATTCTCGTTTTTTGGTGGGGATAAATATATATATATATATATTTGGTCAGAATAAGAACATATACGTTTTTATGGGGTACGTATCTTCAGTACTGTAGTAACTAAAGTATAAGGTGTCTTTGCAGAGAAGTGATGAAGCAAGAGACACGGATTACTAAAGGACAGAAGAAGCCATCCTCTGATGGGTATATGACATGTAAAGGATGGGAACATGAGCCTGATTCCTATATCACCTTCAAGAATGTAGTCAATAGCCTGATTACATACAAGGTGACTCATGAATTATCACGAGCATCCTAGAGTAGGAAAAAAATGAATACTTGATGAGTCTAAACATACCATTTTATCTTATGCTTCAGGATGGTGCCAATGGTCATAAAAATAGTTTGACATTAGAAGACTTGGCTAAAATTGAGGATAGATTAAACGGTGACAGGAGATATTTGTCACTCAACTCAAATGAGGAGGGAAGATCTAAATGTTCAACTATGAATGGGGTCTCTTTGGAGCTCACTCTGGGTTGAAATCAAGTAATGCAATGTATGAACATAGAATACAATATAGGCCTCAGACTTTGAAACAATACATTTTAGCTTTCTCGGTTATGTTATTATAATTTTTGCTCCAAGGTATACCCATGAATGCTTATTTGCTTCCAAATAGAATCCATCTATAAAAAAATCTAACTTGTTAATTCTAACAAGGCGGAAGTTTAAAGTATATAAATTATGAATATGCTATCCTACTCTTTCTTAAATTGTTCTTTCTTAATTCCAATTTAAGAGAGCCTTTTAGGTTATCTAATTTGATTCGTGTTAGTTGTTGATTTTTGTTTTTTCAGCTAGCGAATATTTAATACTAATTAAGTCTCTATATATAGATAATTTTATTTTTGAATTAACAACTAAATGTTCTCTTAAACTTGAAAGGGAAATATGAAAATGAAATAAAAGATTTAAAGCTTAAAGATTACAGAGTTGCAAAGATATGATTGATTAACGCTTTGATTGGCTATATTTATTATTACTCTTAATTTTATGTGTCAAACCTCAAGCTATACATGTCTCATAAAGTTTGAAAATATTTTTTTCATAATTTGAATAATGAACAATTTGTATGTAAAGTTTGATCAGTTCTTTATGAATTTTTTTAACTAATTTGCTAATTGATGTAAATCCTTTGCATTGTTTAGATATTTATTCACTTAAAAAATTTACTTAAAATTTTTATTTTAAAGAAGTTTTCTAAGTTTATTAAGCAAAATTTGTATTTTAGAAAATTTGATTTTCAAGGCTTTGGTTAAATTATATCGGGATTCAACTAACCAAATTTGGACATTTATTTAACAAATAAGTGATTTTTTTTTTTGAAGGATAACCAATAAGTAATGTTGTATATAGTTCAATTAACAAAACACGATTTTTGTGAACCAAAAACATCGACAATGTTTAGCTATGAGATATTGGTAAATTATGAGATGCACTTACTAAGGACGATCAACTTACCTTTGATAGTCGTGAAGCACCTATATTTTTGGC
>JANQAP020000040.1:214941-225528 GCA_026874005.2 Erythroxylum coriaceum | reverse complement strand
TTGTCTCATTAAATCTTAGGTATGTGGGTTTGCAACCTAATCTCCCTCAACAAGAACACCTTTTCTATGTATCAAGTTGGTTAATTGATGTTCCGTTTATATTGACTTACTATGATGATAGTATCTTTAAGTTATTTATTTGGTCTAGCTTTCAGGCCTACAAAAGAAAACATTGGAGGGCTCTCCTGCAGTAATGCTCCAATCCATAAATAAGATTCAAGCTTGAGATTTTTTTTATTAGAGTGATCCCTCTTAGCTTTATGATGGTTCTCCTCTTTTATGTTATGGATAACATGTATAATATTATGTCAATAAAGGAATGTGGATGAGGAGATAGGTTGTAATAGTGTTATAAGTTATGACTTTCTGAAGACATAAGTTATAAATGCAATACATTACAATCTACCAAAATCATTGGATTGACCTAACAACGAACCTACAATTGGCTTATCCATAAATCACATGAGAGCTGCTGAGCTTTTAGAAGCTCTAACAACCTATATTTTAGAAAATCATACATCCATAATCAACTAATTATACAATTATTTAATCATAATGTAACCAAAGCTTCTAAGAAAAATTATACTTTAAATTTTAAATTAAAAACAATAATAGGCCTTAACCTAGGACTAATTAAGTTTTAGGCCATCAAAACCAATCAGACTCAAGCCCTGGCTATGAGCCTCAAGTCCGATTAGTCTTTAGGTCAGGTAGCTCAAGTTTGAACTTGACCCGAAATCTAAAAAATAAATAAAAGCCTAATCCTAACCAAAAGTTCGATAAACTGTAGTCAAACTCGTTGACTTCAAGCAAGTCTAGACTCGGACCTAAATGTTATTCCCACTAAATCACATAAATGATAGGTAATATTAGGAAGGCTATTGTAATTTAGTCTTTTAATTATTAACATTACCATTTTATTACTTATTAGCTGAAATGTGATATTACTACAAACATAATTGAATTTTCAATGAATTTTGAAGAAAATTTTGTTTTCTTACGATGGATATAAATTTGCTAAACTATTCAAACCAACGCCACTAAAATCATGAAACCACTACGAAAATGTCAATGTATTTTATTATTTTAAGAAATTTCAATGTATGTTTTGAATTTAGCTCAACAATTTGTGTATATATATTTATTAGCATTCTGTTTCAAAATGCAAGGAAGTTATTTTTGTTCTTATCCATAATTTGAGAGTTGAGACTTGAGAATTTTGTAAAAAAAGTTCAAATAATTAAACTTTTCATCATATCCTATTCTTTACGAAAGATTAATGAGATATAAATAAAAATTGTTGCATAGATAATGAACTAATTTAGTTTGTTATAATATACGTAAGTATATTTTAAAATTAACAAAAGAAAATCTACAAACCCTTTTTAACGTGCTTGTTGAATAAATATAGAAAAATATATGTTGTGAAAAAAGTGGAAAAAGAGACACCTTCTCTTAAAGTTACAAGATTATTATGCATAAATTATATATTTTAAATAAATTACTTGAATTTTATTAACAAGTTATTAATAACATTTCTGTTGTTTGGCACTCACATTCCACCGGTCATTAACATATCTGTACTGTTATACTAAATATAATTATATACTTTTTTATCAACTTAAACATTTATGTATAGGATGTATGTTCAAAAATGATTCTTATTAATTTATAAGAAAAAATGAGATTGCTTAAATTGAACTTATATTTTTGTCTTTTGATTTTTCTTTTTCCAATTTTTAAATGGTTTGTTTAGATGGTAAAAATTAATATACTAATTCAAGTAGTTTGGTTTGAACTAACGACTTTAACCGCAAGGGAATTTTCCTTTGTTTACCCTTAGTTTTCTTATTGCTTTGAAGGAGTTTGAAGTTGCTAAGAAACATAGCAAGCGAAAATCAACAAATGTAACCAATTATTACACGCGGAACACCTACTGGTGCGTATGGTGCTAACGCTTAGACATACAGGATTGGGTTGCCTGACCTGAGAGCCCTCGCACCACCCACTCGTGATGGGGTTTTTAATTGTTTGTTTCTCCACGTGGCACCCACTATAACCCACCTCTCTATATCTATGTGCTCTTACCGGCTCTTTTCTGTTCTGATTTCTCTGGCACTAATAAGCCGTTTTCAATCCAGAGAAGTAACTCTTTACCTGTAAGTCTTTCCAGTTGTTCTGTCGCCATTCATGGGTTGTTTATATGGTGATCTAATCGTGGGAATATTAATTGATAGTCTGGTCGATACCACGGTTTACGAGTGTGAATGAGATCTAGATGACTAGAGTTGCTCTCGAATGTACTCGATTGGATTTTGAACTGTTTTTGTGTCCAAGTTTTTTCCTTGTCTGAACTATCCATGAAATCTCGCTTCTTTAGGATGTGATTGTGCTCCTGTTATTACTACATTTCAGTGCCATTAACGGATTGATTAAATGAGCTTGTTTAGTTCTTTGAATGAATATCGTCTCGTGTATCTGGTCTTTCCCATTTCATATTTGCAAAGGTGGTCTTCGTGGCAATATATATAGGATGATTTATCTGGTTATGGTTATTGGTCTGGTTTATTATGTACTCGCCGGTTATAATCTGATGGCTGAGGCTATCTTGACCAGATTGTTCTAAAAGTATGAGAGGAGGACTGTGGCAACTTGGCCAATCTATTACCCGCCGTCTTGCTCAGGCCGACAAGAAGGCAGTAGCTCGTCGATACTTTGCTTCAGAAGCTGAACTCAAAAAGACTGTTCTCTATGACTATCATATCGCTAATGGTGGGAAGATGGTCCCGTTCGCTGGATGGAGCATGCCTATACAGTATAAAGACTCAATTATGGACTCAACTGTGAACTGTAGAGAGAATGGTAGCCTCTTTGATGTGTCCCACATGTGTGGACTGAGTCTTAAGGGGAAGGACTGTGTTCCTTTCCTTGAGAAGCTTGTTGTTGCTGATGTTGTTGGGCTTGCAAATGGAACTGGGACGTTAACTGTCTTCACTAATGAGAAAGGGGGTGCAATTGATGACTCTGTGATCACCAAGGTGAAGGATGATCATATATATCTAGTTGTGAATGCAGGGTGTAGAGATAAGGATCTGGCTCACATTGAAGAACATATGAAGGCATTCAAGGCAAAAGGTGGAGATGTCTCATGGCATATACATGATGAGAGATCCCTTTTAGCTCTCCAGGTGATCTCCTGTCCGTGTAGTTGTTTAAACTTTTGCTTCAGGATTCTTTAGATTTTTAGGGTAATATCTCTTTGATGCAGATCATGTTAGTTTAATTTTTGTCCTATTTCTTGTTCATTTATTCCTTTTCCCTTTACTTTCTTTAACACACACATCTTTCCAAAGAAAAAGCAATGACAACATATACTGATTTAGTTTATGCCTTGTGTTATTATCTTTGTGAAGTGGGCTTACTATTGCATAATGCTTGGTAGTGGCTACGACATTAACCTTTGAATCTTATCTTTGTAGTGGGATCTAAAATACAGTTTTCATGGTTTTTGTTTTACAGGGTCCACTTGCTGCCCCTGTTCTTCAGCACTTGACAAAAGTGGATTTGAGCAAGATATATTTTGGAGAGTTCCAAATACTGGACATCAATGGAGCACACTGCTTTCTGACTAGAACAGGGTACACCTCTTCATCTGTTTCTTCTTTTTATTTATAAACCAAATTTCCATCCTAATATCAGCTAACTTTTCATGCATTCTGCATTCTTTAGCTAGAATTAGGAAGTTAATATCCAAGCTGTATGTCTATATTCATTTGTTGCTATGCTTTCTGTTAGTATAAGAAGTGCGTGAAATATACATCTGGAATATGTAATTTTCTCTCATATATGTAGGCATTGCACGAAAGTTTAATGCAAGCTCCATTGCAACAGACGGTGTAATGCCTGAAAAAGTTCCACTTTTATCGAGAAGCACCACTTATTATTTGCTCAACTTATACCCCATTATTTACATAATGCACATCCCCCTCCTCTTTATTGTCTCTTGAGATGGATCTGTGAGGTATAGATGGATTACTGCTTTCTTTTTGCGGAGATTTTCAGGTATACTGGTGAAGATGGATTTGAAATCTCAGTTCCTTCAGAGTATGCTGTGGATCTTGCCAAGGCAATTATAGAAAAATCAGAAGGGAAAGTAAGGTTAACAGGGCTGGGTGCTCGTGACAGCCTCCGACTTGAAGCTGGTCTGTGCTTATATGGAAATGACATGGAGCAACACACAACACCTGTGGAGGCAGGACTTACTTGGGCCATAGGCAAAAGAAGAAGAGCAGAAGGTGGGTTTCTAGGTGCTGAGGTAATACTTAAACAACTTGAAGAGGGTCCGAAAATTCGGCGTGTCGGATTTTTCTCCTCTGGTCCTCCTCCCAGATCCCACAGTGAGATTCAGGATGAGAAAGGGACAAACATTGGGGAAGTCACCAGTGGAGGATTCAGCCCATGCCTGAAGAAGAACATATCAATGGGATATGTCAAATCTGGATTACACAAGTCAGGCACCAAAGTTAAACTGGTGGTACGGGGAAAGGCTTATGATGGGGTTGTCACCAAAATGCCATTTGTTCCAACGAAGTATTACAAGCCATCCTAATCATTTTTTGAGCTCTGGTTAATGGATATTTCTAATCTTTTCTTGTCTGCATTCATATACGTTTAAACTTGTAACTTTTAATGAAAAACTCTATGCTTCTACCACTGACAAGATAGTTTCAGTGGTTAAATCCGGCAACTCGCATCTTTGTTCCTTTCATTTTTGGGTTGGATTGCTTCAAGTGTAAGTTGAACCAAACCAAACAAAATCAGGCTAATGTCCTTAGGGCATCCTCTTGATATGCTATGATTTGTAGATGCAGTAAAGGATGGTGCAAGCCCTGGGAATGTTTACCATGATCAGTTTTGTATTGTTTAGGACCTAAGCATCTGTCAGTGATCTATGGTTAACAAAGAGCTTATGAAGTGTTAACTGGTCCAGAAAATAAGAATCTTTGTTTTTTTGGTGGACAAGCGTCGATCTATACCTTTGGCTTCAGTTTATAAAATATTGATAGTTATGAGCTTAAAATGTTGAAAGTGAGGGACTTTTAGAGCACCCATATGGTGTTCATAAATGTAAAAGCGGAAACAACATTTAAACGCTCTTGTAACCTTTCCAATCTCCCCAAAAGGCGAAAACCTACTGGCAAGTAAGAGCAAAGCAACTTCGGCATTCAATTTCTCTGCTTTCAACGAATTGCACCGTAAAATCAAAGGTGTCGGTAACCTTTTTCTTGGTGCACCTCACATTCATATTTTGTTTGCTACATTTATCGGAAAGAAGTGGTTAGGCTTTAAAAAAATGTAAAATTAAATAGCTAAGTGTCATCGTACATAATTAAAAATATTATACTTTAGCATTAAATTTAAGACAATAAATTAAGAATATATTTTTATATGACTCACTTATTTTTATATCATTTTTTGTAAGACAATTCTATTTATAAACTTAAAATATATTAATTTGACAGCTAGTTCTATCTAGGGATGGCAATTCTGGCCTGACTTGGCCTGATCGGCCAGTGCTTTGGCTCGGGTTGAGCGAGCCACGGGCCGACCATGGTCCGTCCGCGCGGGCCACTGGTTGGCCTGGCCTGTGGCCCGCTAGCTTCATCCGAAACGACGTCGTTTTTATATTTTTTTAATAAAAATATAATGGACGGGCCAGGTCGGCCCGACCAGCCCGTGGCCCAAGGGGCCATTGGGCCAGCCATGGGTCGGTGGGCCAGGCTGCAGGCCGGGCATTGCCATTACTAGTTCTATCTATGATGTCTTTAATTCTTTATTTTTGTTCCTTCCGAAGAGTTTGGGTAACTAAAGGTCTTTTCTTTTGGTAATATCTCTATCTTGTTTAAAAATCAGGCCAGCATTTGATCTATCCTCTAACGGAATAAATATAAAACATTTTTGTTTAATTTTTCGAAAGTTAAGGTCAATTAAATTCTATAATATGATTAATACATAAGAAATAATAAAACATGAATCAAAATATGTACCTTATTAAGAAACTTGATCTTTTTTTTTCGTTTTCCTCAAGCCATTTTTGAAATTGGCTCATTTCAATTACCGTATCCGCACACAAGTCCAACATATTTTCTATTCACAAAACAAGTTAAGAAAATTCTACAATTGTTATTAAGAGGGTTAGGCAAGAAATGCAAGCTCCTTTGGAGTTTAAGCTAATTTATAACATTTATAATATTTTCATAATTTAATTAAAATAAAATTCTAATTAAATATCAATTGTGTCTAAATAAGATATGATATCTTATATTAGTTCTTGTTTATTAAATATCTCATATTTAATCATAAAATTTTTTCAAACAATCAAATCTAACATGATTAAAATATCTTTTCTCTCTTTAACTAATTCTTTTTGTATGACCTATTAGGTTCTTAAATATATTAACAATGAATATAAACTATAACCCTAAATTATATATATAACTGGATAAATTAAACTTCTTCAATTATCTTTAATTCTTTAATTAAATAATTTATTTCCATATATCAAAATTGATGTCTAGCAATACATTGTGACGATCTAAATATTTAAGAATGTTAAAGTGATTTTTAACTAAACTTTTTGTACATGATTTTTTTGTATAATTCAATTCTTGCTTCATACAATCTTTAATTAAACATAGAGTATGAAAATAATGTCTACCCTATTTGAGTCCAATCATAATAATTCTCTACTGTTAGTAATTAATTCAATTAATGGCATTTCAAAACTATTCTCAATATGTCATTCCACTTTAACCAAGTATTTATCGAATCAATACAAATTGAGAATAGTTGAATATTCTCTTTAATTACTTTAGGGTGATGAATTTTATATTTATCACTTAGCTATTTCCTTATAGTTCATGTCACATTTAATGACTACTAATTGAGCTACTCTTGACTATAATAGATGAATAGTATCAAAATATAACAATCCTAAAATGAGATACTTTAGAGATCTCAAGTTAAAGAATCACTTATACAATCATTACAATGAGAATTTCTATAGATATATAAGCAACCTTTCAAATGGAATTCTCATATGAGATCAATTCAGTAAACTTGTTATCTAACAAACACATGCAATTCTATTTAAGTCTTTATACACTTTAGTCTATGAGATTGGCTACTTATTTTATAAGGAGAAAACATAACGTGTGCTAATTTTTTTACATTTTATTAATTTATAATCTTAATAGAATAATCACTAAGAACAATTTAGGGATAATATATAAATGTAATATGAATCTCATAATTATAATTTCATTATAATTTTATTTATAATGCATATTTATTCCATGAACTTTATCATATACATCTGAATATGTATAAGATAACGAATGCCTTTAAATAATTATTTCACTAAACTATAATTAAATGATTCACTGTAGGGCATAAATCAACAATCTTCCACTTACACTAAGTCAATCGTTTAGGTATCTTATACTACATCACCATATTACGATCATGCTATTGTTAGGACAGTGGTTCAGTGAGAGAATTATACAAAATTTTCTATAGTGAGTAATCGTTTAATCTTACAAATTTCATATTAATTATCACATAATTAAGAGGAATTGCCTAAATACATACTTAGATCTTTAATGAAATCTTAGCTCGTTTTACATGTCTAATGACTATAATGTTCTACAGTATATTATTGTCTGAATAATGCAAGGAATTACAAGTTCATTAAATAACTTCTTGATCTAAATAATAATTTCCCCTAAATGAAAAATGCATTATGGCTTGATTAGCAATCTATGCTACATTGGAACCTTTCCTATCTCAAAATAATATTATTCTAAATAAAATATTCCTTAACAAGGTTTTACTTCGAAAGTTAATACCCACATGACTTTTAACTCAAATATCCACTCCCATATAGAATAATAGATATCTTAAATACTATATAATTTTAGTAAATTATCTATTTATTTGGAATAGAATAGGTAAATAACTTTTGTATCTATATCTCTATATATCTAATTCCTAAAATTAATAACTTTTGTATCTATATCTCTATAGATCTAATTCCTAAAATTAAGTTATTACTTTTTCATATCGAATAAAAGTTATTCTTAGACTATCATATATTTAATAATTAAAAATATAAATATTTGTTCTTTATGAACATTATGCTATTAGTGTTGTTTTTGTTGTTGTTTATGAGCAGTATGCCTCTATATACTCCCACTAAATAGTACAATTGTACTCCTATTTGTCTTCTTGTATATATGATAAAGTCATAATCATCCCTAAAACAAACTCTTTTGAATTCACATGAAAGTTAATCTTTCAATATCTTATAGCCTCTAACTATACATCAAATGTATCAATAAATGCACTAGTTTTAATTGGATGTATTGTCATGAGATTTAAAATTTTCAATTTTTATCTTACTCCCATTACTTATCTTGAGAACCATTCTTTTATAAGTAAATATTAAAACAAATATTTATTCAATAAGATTTGCAAGATTATATCCAACCTTTTGGATATCTTATAACATTTTATTATCTAATTTAGTTCTAAACTTATTAGATAATGCATGCTTAAACTAGAATCGCTTCCCAAAATCATTAACTTTGACTCTTCTAAGATCTTACCATTCCATATCTAATATGAAATCTTGCTAATTGATTTAACTGGAACTATTAAAGGTAAGTTGCAGTATTAGACATAACTATAGAATAAATAAATATTGTGTCATATAATATGTCATATTGTATATTCCTCTTTATATAAATCCATATTATTATACAATTTAGTTATGGAGGTATTCACTAGAAAATCTCATTCTTTTCAGATAACTGAAAATTTTAAATCTCATTATGTTGAACTCATTAAAATGTTTTAATATTCTAAATGCTCAATTTCTACTTAGATTTAAAAATTTTGAACTTTTCAAAATTTAAATAATTATTTCATTTAATATAATATTATATTACATAAAGTCATTAGTCAAAATAATGAAATACAAGTATTATCCTTTTATGAATTATTGTTATATCTAATACATCACATATATAAAATTTAATAATTCAATACCATCATCATCCTTTCAGTAAAGGTTGAGTTGGTTATTTTTAACTAACAAGTGTCATAAGTTTCATACAATTTGTAATCAAAAGGATACATATATTTTTATATGTAACTTTATAATTCTCATTATGTTAATTTAACCAATATGGCATAACAAGATAGTCTCAGTTAACTTACTAACATTCTTACCACTTAAGTATAAGTCTCCCTTGATTTAACAAATACAAACTATTTGTAGAAGATTGAATCAATTATTTCTACTTAATAACTTATTTTTATCATGCCTCAAACATTATAGTAATGTTGAATATGAATTTAGTATCAAATGATCAAAAACTTGAATTAGAAATATATATTTATAATCTCTATCATTTCATGCATTGGCAAGAAAATTCATACAATCATTTTTTCCTTCTAATGACGACTATTATCATATCTAAGTTAATGCCTTTAATTGTATTCCGTGTTTGCACTTTTAGTAGGATAAGTTGATTGGAACAATTTTATTATGGTACTATAACTTTCATATTTACTCTACGCATCCTATACATTGTGCTATCATAATGCTGATATATGTCTTCTATTGTTATTAAAATTTATGAAACATTAATCAACCTAAAATATTGATACACTTTGTCATCTTTATGATATTGATATATATACGTAAAATTTTAACAACAAATCCTCAACAACGATTAATAGCAAAATTGCATAATAAACATACAATTTTTTTCTTTCTATCTTTAAGAACTCTTCTCAAACATAATCTATGTCCAAGGTATTCAGTTTATTAACTTAGTATCAACTATATGAACTAAATAAGATTAAGCCTTTAATCATTTATTTGGTTACTTCCACTATTTTATTCAAAATAATAGCTCTCGCTACTATTCAGAAGGATTACTATAATGTCTCCAGTGGGCTAAGATTCTATTCAAATTTAGTTGATCTTGAGTTTGTTCAACAAATTAACTAGACTTAAACTAGGTAGATAACAACTTTATCAATCACATCTCATGTGAATCCTAGACCTATTAAATCCAAACCAACAAAATTAAGTTAAATAGGACTCATTGTTTCAAGAGTACAACCTTATTAGAAGAGATAAGGTTAAGAATGTAATGGTAAGAAACAAATTGAAGGTAGCTAATATTATTGACAAATTAAGAGAGACAAGACTTAGATTGTTTGAACATGTTATGAGACACCCAAATGCTTCAGTGAGAACACGCTAGAAAATTGTAATTAGAGACTATAAGAGAAAAAAAGGAAGGACAAAGAAAAATTCAAAGGAGGTGATCAATAATGATATGGCATTGTTGGAACTTATCGAAGACATGACCTGTAATAGAAAACTTTGGTGTACTAGGATAGAGATAAAAGATCCCTCGTAAAGTTATCCTTGTAGTTCTCATTGGTCTTTTACCATATTCCTCTTATAGTTAGCCTATGCTTGTAAATAATAATAATAATAATAATAATAAT
>JANQAP020000040.1:95570-113160 GCA_026874005.2 Erythroxylum coriaceum | reverse complement strand
AAATTTTGACTTCTCATTGTCCACGTTTCCAGACACATTTTGAAATTTCTGTCAAATTGTAAAATCATGCACTCTTTTTTTAGAAAATCACAATATTCATGAGGCTGCATATGAGATTAACTTAGAAAGGGTCTTTTGAAATTGACATTTTAAAATCAGTTCAGGTGGTTGTGGAGCAGTTGACTGCTTCTCCTTGGAACACCTTCCTTTTCTTGATTTACTATGGGGCGATTATTGAGGGTAAGTTTTTTTGGTCTAAGCACATTTCAATTTCGGCAAAGCTGCAGTAGCAGATCTCGATATTGGTCATTATCTCTCTAATATGAATTGCAAATAGAAATGCATTTACATGTTTGGTGCTATTTTGTGTTGCATGATAGTAAGGAAAGGGAAAAAAAAAAAAAAAAAACTGTTGCTGTTTATCCGCTAACAAGAAGGAAATGCAGGCAGACCCTGGATTCAGGTGAAAGCTAAAGTGAAGAAGGAATACCCTAAAGTGCAGTTCACATCATGGACGGTATGGGTCATTCCTTTGATGATTTGCTATTATACCTCTTAATAAGACTCATCCAAAACAAAAATAATAATTGCAGTTCTGGCCTGTTGTGGGATGGATAAATTACCAGTATGTGCCATTGCAGTTTCGTGTCATTTTTCACAGCATTATAGCATGTGGCTGGTACATATTTCATTCCAACCTCATTTTATGTTCTAATCAGTTGCACGAACTCAAAATCTCTTATTTTCTAAAACCATTTGTTAGGGGAATATTCTTGAACCTGCGAGCAAGGTCTTTGACACCAGCCAAAAGTCAATGAAGGAAAGGAAATTGCGATCTTGAAATGAAATAAAAAAAGTGTTCACCTCTTGCATGTGATTCATATATTGTATGTATGAATCTGAGATATCCATCCTAGATCAGTGTTGTATTTCTTTCTTTTTTTGGTTCCAATAACACGGAAGCCGAGTATCTTGGAAATTGGAAAAGCCCCAAAATGTTGAAAAACACATACGGTATTACCTTTTGGTAATTCACGTGGAACATCAAATTGAGCTTTAACAATATCGAGCATGCATGTAAAAGCAGTCAAGTATTATTATTATTATTGAAATTTATACTAAAAAGAACGAAATTCATCAGCATCAGTACAGAAATTAATTTTGTTAATTTCTCAAAAGTTCATGTTTGTGAATGAAAAGCAATGTAATTATATTTATATGAGTTTAATGTTTCCCTTGAAAAAAATAACTTGATTTTAGAGGAAACACGTAATTTTTAATTGAGAATAATTATAAAACAAAATAGGGTTGTCGTGTTATCTTAGGCTGCGTTTGGTTGGAGTTTATTAATGGAATGAAATATTATTCCAGAGAGAGGAAGGTTTATAATAAAATAGAATGAAATGAGATAAAAGAAGAGGGTTTTATATTATATCTCATTTTATCATAAACAGTAAAAATGTAAAACCTTCATTTTGGGAGGTTTATGATGAAATGTAAAATGATAAATAAGTTTATACTATATTACATTATAAACCTTTTGTTCATATTACATTATGAATTTTTTTATCTTTTCTAAACAACAATTTTCTAATATTATATCTATTTATATTCTATTCTACTAAAAACATTACTTCCCATTAAATATAGCCTTATAAAAGTAGTTGTATTAAACAATGTTTCTAATTTGTCTGCGATGGTGCAGAACTTATTTTATTAGGATTTGACCTTAAATATTTTAAATGAAAAAGAAATATGCAAATTCTCATATTTTACTGATCTCGCGTTCCAGTGGCCATTGGCTCTCACAAGTCATAAAGCACACCTTCTGAGTCTGCATAGAGGATAGTATACAATATATGACTAGGTAAAGAGGGTACTGAAGTCAAGGACAAAACTGATTCTTGTCTTCAGATTGTTTGGCCAAAACTATTACTCGCTATTGGCGTTGAAAGTCAAAGCAGTTGGCTTCATCGTTCTCCATTAACTTAATATTTAGAATGAAATAGTCCAATTTCCAATCGAGCACGTTATCCTGTTCAAACTTGTAGCTTTTTTCAACTCATTAGACCTTTTCTTTCATTGATGTTTCAATGCCTTGCCCTCCATCAGTTATATATAAATTCGTCTACGAGAGCTCAAACCCATATCACTTCACTACTTCTACATCTCTCCGCGAATCGGAAACCATTCTCACCAGCCACTTCAATCTCATATTGTAGAACTGGAGAAGAAGTCATGGCCTCAATCACTACTTCAAGGATGTTACTCTCTTCTGCTTCATCTTCTCTTTCTACTAGTCATCGTAGAGAAACCATCAAAGCTACAATAAACCCTCTGAAAATCCGAATAAGTCCTCTTTCTCTTCCAAAGCTTTCTAATGGAGGGTTTGTGAAGGATCTTGACTTGAAAGTTGATTACAGAATCGTCACAACTGCTCCTACTAAAGAGAATGAATCCAAACCCAGAATCAAAACGAATGCTTCTGATCCCGTCGTAATTGCCAAGCTTTATGCAGTCATGGAAGCTGTGGCGGACAGAGTAGAGTTGCATAAGAACATTGGAGAGCAGCGTGATAATTGGAACAAACTGTTCTTGACTTCCATTAACGCTATTACTCTAACTGCAGCTACTATGTGTGGAATCTCTGCCACAACTGCCGCAAATGGCACGTCCCTTGCTGCTCTTAAGCTCGCCTCCACCGTACTATATCTCGGAGCCGCTGGCATGCTGTGTATAGTAAACAAAATCCAACCATCCCAACTCGCTGAAGAGCAAAGAAATGCGTCCAGGTTGTTTAAGCAGCTTCACAACCAGATTCATACAACACTTTCAATTGGAAATCCTACTGTTCGTGATGTCAATGAGGCAATGGAGAAAGTGTTGGCTCTCGACAGGGCTTACCCGCTTCAATTACTAGGAGCCATGCTCGACAAGTTCCCATCAACTGTAGAGCCTGCAGTTTGGTGGCCCCAACGAAGGACAAAGCAAAGCATGTTTCTTGGCAAGAAGGTAGATGGAAATGGATGGAATAATGAGTTGGAAGATGAAATGAGACAGATTGTTAGAGTCACGAAGAAGAAAGATGAGGAAGATTACATAAGACTGGGTAAGATAGCTGTGAATGTTAACAAGATAATGGCGATATCAGGTCCATTATTGACCGGCCTAGCAGGGGTGGGGTCTGCCTTTGTGGGTTCCAATCCATTGGCTGCAATAATAGGAGTTGTTGCTGGTGCTTTGGCAAGCATTGTGAACGCAATGGAGCATGGAGGACAAGTTGGTATGGTCTTCGAGATGTATAGAAGCAATGCGGGTTTCTTCAAGCTTATGGAAGAGACAATAGAATCAAATGTTAATGAGAGAAGAGAAAATGGACAAGTGTTTGAAACGAAAGTGGCTCTGCAACTAGGAAGGAGCCTGTCAGAACTCAAGCATCTTTCAGCTTCATCAGTCAGAAATGGGACGGAAGCTTTTCAAGAATTTGCTAGCAAGCTTTTCTAGTGATCAACCCGTACTCTGTACTCTGTATATAGCTACTCCGTCCACCACTTTGTTGACAAGATTAGATTGACAGCTTTAGTTCTGTACATTGATAGATAACATAACGGTTCTTTCTTAATAGACTCGGGTCGATTCCCGAATTCCAGGATAGTTGGGGCCATCACCTTGTGTGAAAGAGTTGGAAGCGCAATTAATCATATAGTTCTTTTTCTCAAGGCAGATCAAAACATCTAAGTAACGGTTGAAATTACATAATATTTAAAGCAACCATTGGTATCTCCCAACACCACATGCTTCACATGCCCAACAATAACTATATGTTATCACTCACGCAAAGTTACACCGACTTAAAAGTGATTTAATCATCGAAATTGTTAATTAAATTGAACACTAAATTCACCATAACCCTTAGCATTTTTACAATTCTATCCCAATTTAAGTAAAATGAAATGTGAAAATGCCTAAAATTTACATAAATAATAATCAATAGCAACTAAATCAACAAACACACATATGCAAAATCTTAACTAATACATATTTTATATTATTTATACAAAACATATCTATACATTACTTATGTTGTATATGTTAATTGTCCTTTACCCAAATCTCTCTTACAATTGTTTTCTCATTTGAAATTGCCCGTCTAGTTCTTATTGATAATGCTCTATCATTTTCTCTTGCTCCTCTCCTTTTTTTTGTGTGTGTGTGTGTAAAAATGACAATTAAAGTTTTTAACATCATCTTTATACATTTCAAATTATAAACATAAGCTAGCGATTGTAGATGTTTGGCTAGCTAATATCAACTCTAAGTATTTTCTTAAGAATTACAAAAAATTGTCTTAAACTTTTCATAATCTATTAAATCACCTTAATTTGATATTCTTATAAAAATTATACTAAAAGTTGAACAAATTTTCATTAGTGACTAAGATTGACAATTGGTCGGCCAGAATCAGGTCACTTATGGCTCAAGTTTAGCTTAAACTTTTTTGTTTTAGCCTAAGCCTAAGCCTAGCCTAAGTATGATTAGGCTCAAATCATGTGACTAAAGCTTAAGTTTGGTTAGGCCCAAACCATTCGACCTAAGCCTGATTAGGATTGGCCTAAACCAAAGTTTGATGGGATTGGGCTAGGCGAAAAAATGACTTGAGTTAAGAAGTTGTCAAATCTAATAAGAAAAATATTTTCACTACAATATTTTAGTAGAAATAAACAAGAGAAAAGATATCTTCTCATAGTTATGTCCAGAAGTAAAAGGGAAACTAAGAAAAATATTTTCACTGTAATATTTTAGTAGAAATAAACAGGAGCAAAGATACCATCTCATAGTTATATCCAGAAGTAAAAGGGAAACTAAGTAGGATGAATAATACTACATCAATTATTAAATACAAAAGAAAAATAAAATCAAATCAAAAGGATAAAACGTCAACCTAAAATCCATTTCAACTTAAAATCAATTCTTTTTTCTTTAGATACGTTTATACCAAAAGTCTATTTATGCATCTAAACATATCATCATTGCACCATACTCATCTATATGAAACACAAACAAAATAATCAAGTAATGGTGGAACAAAAAAAAATTTACCATGATAATATATCAAAATTCTCCTTAGTTATGGTCACGATATCTGCTTCCAAATAATTATCCAACTCCTTCCTACTATAAGAAATCCCAATCCTTTTCCTTTTATGATTTCTTTAAAATAAAGAAACAAACCTCCAACTTTGTTTGATAATGATGCATCAACAAAAGAAAAGGATGACACTATAACTATTGTCATCTAGCTTTTCACCCATCTTTAATTGAAAACTATTAAACAAATCATACCATAAGTGTCTAATGATATCAATATGTTATTTAGCTTTATCACCATAGAACTGCTAATAAAAAAATTAAGTTCCCTCCATCTTGTACGTCGAGTTCAATAAAAAACAACTGACATGATATTACCAATCATATCCTAATGACTTTCAAATTTGCTCATCATCTTCTTTATCAATGCTTGAATCACCTCATTTGAATCAAAGATCCACTCAGATAATATTAACTTGGTCTCGCACATGTTAGCAAAAAAATGTGTGAAGTTGGATAATTTTATTATAGAGAACAACTCAGTAACAAAATAAAATACCTCTAATTTCTTACAACTTGCTTTTGCCAACTCTCATTACTCTTCTGTCAATAAATAAGTATACTGAGAATCTCATTGTCTCAACTAAATAAACACCTCAATATAGTTAATTATTTACTTTAGCATATTGAATATTTAATTTCTGCTTATTGGATAATCTAGCTAACTTCTTAATGCATGTAATATGTAGTTGTCTTATAGTTTCTTCAAACTTTTTATCCCGTTTAACTGTTACATTCCAATACATTATGCTATTCTAGATTGCCTATACCTCTTCTTTGATTATTCACCAACCATCCTTCATTTAAACCTACCCTACCATTTAAAAATAGTAGCAAATATAATTTATAACATAATCAAATAACAAATAAAAATATTTGCCTTAGGCTTTGGCTATATAAAGTTTAACCATTGTTGTTATAATGTGCTATCACTACCACAGAACTAATCTTTTAATTGACAATTGTCTATATGTCTAATTTAATGACTACTTGTTTGTGATTAACTGATAACATCTTTAATGTCAAAATTTTATATTTTTGTAAATCTTTAAGATGTCTTTATTGATGGCATTACGAGTTAGCATCTTAAAAGTTAATTGAAGTGATATAGTAAATATCCTGAAGTCTTAATTATCCATAAGAAAAAGTAGATATCCACGATCGTGACAGAAGGCTCGGAAGTGGCCTACGATTATGGCCTGCATCGAGCAGACACGCATACATTCAAAAACGTCAAGTTTCATAGGCATATGGGCCATGATCATGGGCCAACACCAATGCTTCTGTCAGGATCGTGGCCTGTTGTGCCATGTTTGTGGGCTGTTATTTTAACCCAAATGTTTCCTAAATTTCTTCGTTCTTCGATATTGACCCTAAAATTCTAACAAGCACATCAAGGTACCTTGAAAACATAATATTTAAGCTCAAAGACTTGTACTAACCCATAAAAACACTTAAAACATAAATAATTAACAAACTAACATTATTCTAACCTAAACATATACCAAATGATGGAATTAACGACTAAATAGATATCAAATTATGCCCTAAAATACGATGCAATTTACACTTATTAATGGTAATCATGAAAAATAGATATAAATATAAGCATAGTATTAACTCAGGCATTATAAAAAACATAATAAATAATGATTTATTTATAATACTATAAAGTGTCTATACTTTCAAAAATAACTTCTCTACTAATTAGGAGTAAGGCTATGTATACTTGATCTCCGCAAACCCCACATTTAGCGGGATTTTTTTTACCAAGTCGTTGTTATTGTACTATAAAGTGTATAGACTATGATTACCATTTGGAGCTAAAGCATGCATAATGCATATTAAAAGATCACATTTTAAGGATTGAGATTTGAAATTTATAGGTTTTGGACATAAACCAATCAAATTTTTAATTTCCAATCCCAACCCAAATAGAAGAAAGGGAAGAGATAAAAATAGTATTTATTTTTATACATGAAAATTTGGTAATTAGAAGCAATGAGGTAATAACCAGATTTCTCCTCTTAGTGAGCATTTATTAATCTTACTAATCCAATGCATAATAAAAAAACTTCACAGTAGTTAGCTAAACTTTTTCCTATTTTGAGAAGTTTAACAATCAAATACTAGCTCTACTCACTTCTCCCACTCTACATAGCCATATGGATCTCTCTTTGCTACAAAAATTGGTAGCACCATCTTGATACTTCTTACGTTATTATCCACTCCTTCGTCATACTACCTTTCATATCCTATACTAATATTATCCCCTTTTTGTCTCTCCATTCTTCCTTCTTTTCCTTCTCTAACACCCGTTAGGTTTAGCTTTCCTAAGTAATTGGTAACTCTCTTAGCTGGTATCATTTTCCTCAAAGTCATCTATCCTAGTAGTTGGAGATGGATTATGTTGTAATTTAGGTAAGATAGCTTCATGTCTCCAAATTATCCCTAATTTCACCAAATTGTTGTATAAGATACTTGAGGATAATTTCATGAATGACGCCTGTTCTACTCCCACTCTTTCCTCCTCATTTACTTTCTTGTCTTTGGACATGGTTCTGCTTTGGGTTTGAGTCATCTTATACTGGCACAAAAAGTTAATAATAAAATCACTCTCTCATATGTTTCTTTCAAATTTTCTCTTAACTAACAACCTAAACTCTTGATTAAAGATTTTTTGCAAACTAGACAATTTAATTCCAAAAGTTAGTTTAAATATTCTCCCTTATCAAATACTCCCAAAATAGCATATTTGGATAAAATAAAACAACAAAGACATTATTAGAGGCTAAGAAGCAAGAAAACTGATAAACATAAAATTGAATTCAATGGTAACAAATTTGATCCAATAAAAAGGAAAGAAGAAATTGACAAGAACAAATTAAATGATTAAGAAAATAAGATAAATAATAAATACGATTTTTTATTAACTTATAAAATCACAAAAAAGAGATAAGAAACCTAAAATATTTTTTTAATGCTTATCCACGAATAATGTAAACAAGGAAATTAAATATACAAAAAGAAAATACAACAATATTAAAAAACACAAATAAATAATATCAAGAACAAAACTAAATATAAAAATGAACTTTGACACCAAATTTTGATATGATCCTTATTAATAGAGCTAGTGAGATTCGATATCAATATAACAGGACCTAGTATTATTATATAAAACATAGGTTAATCTACAGAAACCAACACAAAGTCACACAAAAGGAGGATGTGAATTGCCACACTCCAGAAAAGAAGAGATACTGAGTGATAAGAACCTGGATTTTAATTACCACTAGTAAGCTAGATAAGATCAAAGTTTTTAGAGAACCTTAAACAAAATGACTCTAAAAGATGGAATAAAACTCTCTCTAATAGTTTAATTAACCTATAACAATCATAAACTATCATAAAACTATCAATTACAAGTATCCCTAAGCCTCTTATAGGCATAAGTTAAATCTAGAGTTCTAAAATGAAATAAACTCTTAAAGTAACAAAAACCTATCAAAATCCCATATTTATAAATAGTACGATAATAACACTTATTGTATCCCATAATCAGCACCAATTTTGTTTTGGACAAAGCTTCGTAAACTACAAATGAGTGTAATAATGGTTACATATTAAACTCTAACATAGATTTTGTTTTGGAACTCTATAACATCACGTCGTAAAATACCAGCGCTAGTTACAAAGACTACTTTAGATTAAATGCATGTAATTTAGTCTTGATCTAATTCTCACTAGAGCATTTACATGAACTCATCTTGTTTGGTGTTCTAACCACCTTTACACACTGATTTTTCTTCATCTTTGCATGCTCTCTTAAGGCCAAGGAAGCTGTTTAGTGTTTGTTATAACCCAAATAAGGAGAAGATTCAATAAAGGAGGAGTATTTGTAAGGTGCATATGCTGTAATTTCATGTTCTTATAATCTGTTCTTACATGCACATGGATTCTGGATTTTCTGAGGATGTCGTGGGGTTGAAATTTTGATTCTGACACTTCCGCTGCCTTACCATGTATGTGATGCATGGACTCATGGCTCTCTAATAGTTTAAATGAGCCCAAGCCTAAATGGTCATTTTGAAATTAAATTAGACTATGCTTTTTAGTGTAAATACCCTCAATTAAAAAAACTTTAAGTTCTAAAATCAATAAAATTTGAGACCTTTATTATCTATTTATATTTTGATATAGGATTGTTTAGTCCAATAAAAAGGATGCGCAAAGAATGAGAATAAGTTAATCAAAATAAACTTTAAAAAGACATTGGTAAAATTAATAAAAATTAAAAAGCTCATATCTAGTTTTTTAAAAAATTAGAAAAGGTTAAAGCCTTTTTCTTTAAAACATCAATCTAAATACCAGTAAAAGTATAAAAACTTTAGTTTTACGGGCCTATTAGGATTTTAGAAAGCCTTAACTTGGACTCGCAAGCCTTAATAATTTTCTTTTATCTTTCCAACATCTCTTTTAGGTCTAAAAGCCTACTTTGGATCTAGTAGGTTTATTAATTTCTTTAGTTTTTAAATTCATTTTTAAATTTCTTTTAATTATAACTCCTTTAACTTTGACTCATTAAGACCTTTTTATTTCATGAATTTCATCAATTCCTTTTGATAATTTTAATAAATTTTATTTTAAAGTTTATATTATTAAACTTTTGCACTTTATAGAATCATAGTCTTTATAAAAAAATCCATCAATCACAATGCATCATTTGGATCACTTCGTTTTATTAAAAATTTCCATATCCCATATTGACCTATTTAAATTCTCCTTTAAAATCCTTTACTCATTTTTCATCGTATTTGCTTAAATCTTTCAAAATACTTCTTACGGCTAAATTTAGATCTTTCTTTAAAATAAAAAACATAGTTAAATTACTTTTACACTTTTACTATATCCATCTTACCTTCTTTCTTTCCTAAAATGTGAAATTGTTTACAAGCCTAGGTAATTGTTTAGACAGGCATAGTAAGGTGCCTAACGCCTTTCCTATTTTATAATCAAGCTTTGAACTTTCATTCTCGATGTAGGACTCTTTAGTTCCTTTTTCTTTAATTTTTTTCTATCTTCCTTAACAAAGTAGGTCGTGACTTCATTTTTATCCAAAATATCTATTCTAGGTCATTATATCTATTTAGGTTGTATTTAACGTGTTAACAATATGATAGTCATAGAAGTGACCTTTAATATAATGATAAATAGTTTCTCTTTATTATCATTGGTAAGAAGAAACTCAATTTTAGACATCTAATTCTTACCGTGATAGCTGACTTTCAGAATGTTTGGAATTTACTACTTTAATTCCATACAGTATATTCTATCCATAGTATTTGAGAATTTTATATTCACCATCTTCGAATAGTTTAATCTATAAGACCCATCATTTTTCACTAAAGAAACTCTTTCAACTATGATTTGCAATATCATGCATCATAACATTCTTATATCTAATAAGGAAAGACTCATATTGGTAGCTATTCAATTGTTCGTGGTAACTTTAACATATGGCGTAGTGCGAATGAGATTCATATTGGTAGCTCTTCAATTGGTGGTGGTAACTTTAGCATATTGCATAGTGCAAATGATAGTGCTAATGAGGAAGAAGCTATTGAGGATCATTATAATGATAGAGAGTTGTCTTAGTGATTTGAGCATCACATGGAGTTCACATCACTTCAAGGCTGTATGGACAAGGAATTTCAATCACTTAAGGTGAATTTAGATGCAAGCATGATTAGACTTAAAGATAACATTTGATTGTGAAGTGGTCAATTTCATTATATTTTATCTTTTATAAAGGGCATTGTCCTCCACATTTTACTCACTTCTAATTATTTCAAGTTTTTATCACTTTTATAATGTCAAAAGGGGGAAGAAGTGATTGTGAAAACTTATTAATATTTGAATTTATAATTTTTATAATTATGTTGTTATTTTGGATTGTACAATTTGGTTTATGTTTTTAATATTATGGATATTTAGACTTTTATATTCAGTTATGTAATGAATCTTTAGATGATATTTAATATTTGAATTCATTATTATGTTTAATTTGTTCAAATTTGATATATTAATCTTTGGATAATAAACTTTAGCTTTGTACTTAAACTTAGAATATATCATCTTTGTTATCAATTGGAGAATAATATGGTAGGTGCGAAATATTAAGAATTTTTTTGTTGCAAGTTGTAATCTTAGATTGAAGGGGAGTTACATAAGCTTAGACACTATCAAAAGTTAAAGAGATATTTACCATGATTCACATAGCTATTTCAATTTGATTTGTTTTCATAATATTTTATTGTCATAAAAAAGAGAGAGATATTGAATAAGTGAGTCATTTTCAAGGCTTTAATTATTAAAAAATATTGAACTACTAGTCAATTTACTTTGAGTATGATAAGTACCTTAATTGTATAGAAAGACATGTTCAAGCATGAAATTATTCGTTTAGATTATGAATAAACTTGAATCTTTGAGGACTTGAAGAATAAGAAGTAATTTAAAGTAACTGGAAGGAGCTCCAAAAAGTTTGTGAAGCTACCTGATGAATTACAAGATGTGATTGCATGCTTATAAACAAGTTGAGAAGATGCCAAAGGAAGGAAGAATCGAGTGATACAAGAAAAACCAAAGAATGTTCTTGGGAAGAAAATCTTGTTGGGTTAAACGATTTATATTGATTAACAACATTTTGTTGACCTAAATTAGGTGATTAACTGAACAATGTAGTATTTTTGTGTTGTGCAATTTGTTAACAGAAGTTATATGATTAATCAAACGATATTTTCAATTTTAGATACAAACACTCATATTGTTGTCTAGTATAAAGAATAGAACACCAAGAACTAGTTTAAATAGTATCCTTTATTGCAAGAGAAAATGAAATATTAAATTTTATAAGAGTTATAAGTGAAATCTAACACTGTTATCTTGAGTTAAGTGTTATAATATGAGGAAAAATTGTTGTAAGGGAGTCTTATAATTGTTATACAATTGTGATGCTTATGATTATGTTAGAGAGACTTCTAATCACTTAAAGTTTTATAAGATTTATCATGAGCCTAAAAATAAGTTATGTATAATGATTTTTTTCTTAGCCCATTAAAGAAAGGCTATAATAGATTTGTAAGTCTCAATTAGATTTGAGATGTAAATGTAGATCAATAAAGAACAAACCACTATAAAAATTATAATTGTTTCTCCTTTCTATATTTTTATATTATTTTATTTCTTTCGTATTAAATTCGGTTATACATATTGTGTTTTGTATACATTTACTCGTTCATTATATTGGTTGGATAGTTGAGACTACAAAATTACGAGCTCGAAAAGATTAGAAATATTTCGGTATCACTTGTATAAATGACCCTAATTTAATAATGTCACATACCAAATTTTAAAACACTTTTTATGATTATTTTACACTTATTTTATAATTATTGATTATATTATTGACCATATTTATTTTAACTTTCAAAGTAATTGATAAATTGTTACAAAATTTTTTTAATTGTTTTATCTATTTCACTCCTCTGCTCACTTCAAAGTGTTTGTCTGCTATGGGAGGCGTGGAATATTCATGGTGGTAAAAGTTGACAGAGGAGGGCCCTTGAATGCAATGGTGTATTAAAACCACGCAGTGATAATAGGGCTGAAAATTAAATCCGAAGTCATATGGAACGAGATGAGATTCTCTGTACCATTAATCCTGATCTAACCTTGTGCTTCTTCATTTTAACCATCTATTTATGTGAGACATACATAAATGAATGGTTAAGATGGAATGGCACAAGATTGGATCAGGGTTAGTGGCACAAAAAATTTAAGTTTATATGGAACACTCGGAGGATGAGTGCAAGTTGGAGAGATGTCATTAATTAGCGATTGGAATGACAAGTTTCCATCAATCTTACTTGCATTAATTCTTGACATTGAGAAAGCACCTGGTGTTTTAGATAGTGTTATCATGGCTAAACAATTTCAATCATCTCTTTTTGAGGTACAAAGTAATTGCTTAGCCTTTAGAAACAAAGCCCCTCGCCTGGCTACTTCTGGATTATCTCCTTTAATTTTGTACCGTAGAGCAAGTGATTAGGAGATCTTCTGATATTTACTAATGGAATCTTCTTTCGTTTCCTTTTCTATTTTAGTAAATGAGTCATGAGTAAACTTATTGTAACTACCTCCCACAAAAAGTTATCATGCTAAAGGAGGAATACTCGGTTGTCGATTGTACAAGTGACAGTGAAATGCCGACACGGATGAAACCATAAGCCTGAAGATAACAGTAGAAGGTGGCTAAAGAACCATATCAAGAGAATCAATGCAACGTCCTTAAATGAGTGCATACGACGTGCCCATTTCTTGACTCGGCCATAAGCCATGGACCTGCTACCAGAAAAGGTATGGGACAGTGATATCTGATTGATGGGAGTTGCATGTCATCCTCAATTTCCTCTTCGAAAGAGCATGGACATCAAATGTTTCACTCTTGCGACATAGACCTGTTCCGGTTACGATTTATGATTTCAATTTAATTAGCTGGTCACATAATAGAAGAATAAATGGTAAAGAAAAGGAAGAGAACTTGACTAGTATAGCTCCACGGAAGGGCCACTACTCTGCAAAATATAAGAAGAGTGTGAGGCCTTAATTGCTAATATACAAAACTGAGGCAAAGGTTAAGAAATTGTTAAAACTGATCCTAACTTGGAGCCAGGCATGGAAATCAATCATTCATTTCTTACAATTCATTAAGAGGCCTTCTCTTCTTTTCCGGAATCAGATCCTCTGTACCTACTACGGTATACCTATTCTGTTCCACTCGATCTCAGTCATATAAATATGTGGGATCCATGTGAGTCTCATATAAGTCCCACATATTTATATGGATGAGATTGAATGGGACAGAATAGATACACCATAGTAGGTACAAATGATGTCTAAGTGTTCTTTTCCACCCCTCCTGTGATATCTCTTTTAAGTCGTCTATTTCGTCACTACTGTGTAGTATATTTATAAATATAATAGCTCAAAGCCCTCCAAAAGTTGTCATCTTTACAAGCTTTGACACTGCGTTGTCGTTCCTCTCTCTCTTATAAAGATGATACAGCTCTTATTTACAGTAATATTCTCGGAGATGGCCTTCATATTGATGCTTATCTTCAAGAACCCATTGAGGAAACTTGTGATAATGGGCATGGATCGGGCCAAAAGGGGTCGGGGGCCAATCGTAGTGAAGACGGTAGGAGGAACGGTGTTTGTGGTGTTAATGTCAAGTGTGTATAGCATGATGAAGATCCAGAAGCGTTCGATCGACGAAGGTGCTGTCAGTCCGACGGACCAGGTCCTCATGGCCAAGCATCTCCTTGAGGCAACTCTTATGGGTAATTCTTTGTTCCTTTTGTCTTTCGATTCTTCAGTTTAAAGGTGTGATCTCTGTGGGGATTATGCCAATCGTTGGCTGCGAACAAGGAAGGGATTGATTGGTGTTTTTGAGGAGTGGGATGTGTTGTTAGTTTTGGGATTCATTTCAAATGTGAGATTTTGGTGGGTAGTTTAGTGATCCGTCTGTTCTTTGTCCTGTTTTGTTGACGAACTTCTGTGAATTCACTTTATTATTTACGATTCGTAATGCATTAGATTGTTCCTCGTTCCCTTGGTATTCATTCTCAGAAACATGATCCTGTCGATGCGGCCACTGACTTGGGGAAGAATGTGTCGTCTTTTGTGGGATTGGATGATTGAAGACTCTGTTTATTAATGAATAAGTCAATGGAGCCTGGATATCATCATTTGTCACATTATAGTGGGGAGAGAGGGATTTAGATTCTGCTTTTGAATTTTTTGTGCATAACTTAGGGTAATAACGCTAAAGTGCAACGCTTCATTGATTCAGGGAAAGTCAATTAAGACGCCACCGGGGTCATATTGTGATATAGGACTTGAACTTTGAGGGCTGACGTATCCGCCCATAGGTGTTAACATAACATTTTGGAACTGGGAACTTTTGTGTGCAGAGAGATGCATGTTATTCTTTATATTTCTTTTCTCATCTCAATTATTCTTTGTCCAAAAATGAATAACATTCTCTATGATAAAATGTATTCATTAGGTTAGTCCACACTTTAGAATGTTGCTTGGGACAACAACATTTTGGAGGGATATTACTTTCATTAGTGATCTTCTACTCTTTTTGTGTTTGTTGGAAAGAATAAAGGGTTCTAGCATATCTTGAACTCTAGTTCAGGAGAATGTCTTTTGACACACTCTCCCATTGAGCCACACGGCCTACTTATACAACCTTCTCTGTCCCTGATCTTAGATCAAGTAATTTAAAACGTGAGAGCATGGCATTTTTCCTTGACCAGTCTCTTTAGCACTATCTGCTGAGTAAAACTTCTCTACGATTTTCTCTTCATTGACTGATTTTCTAATATAGACGTCCCAATATGAGATTTTCCTATATATGTACCTTGTTAACCTTGTTTTAGATTTGTTCAAGTGAAAATGATCAAATCCTAGAGCAAGGTGATGCAAAAATATAGTTGTCTCTTGTTTGCATCAGTATGGTTTATAGATAATTGAGTCAAATGCCTTCTTATTTGCAACCATATATGCTACAAAACAGAGTTCTGGTGCTATATTTGTTCTCAATTTCTTGAAATTTTCTTTCTTTTCTTCCCTAGAACCCCTATGACATATATCAAAGCTGAGGACTTCACCCTGTTTTCCAGTGACCTCATCGACTCTTGAATGTTTATGAAAATTTGAGGAACCTTTGCAGGATCCTTTCTTTTCCTCGGGCTGATGATAGACAGAATGCACCATTACATCAGAGAACTCAGTATTCGAAGGAAGAGCATGGAAGCTGTAAAGAAACAAAATCGAGTTTTCGAGGATGGTAAAGTTGAAGAGAGCAAGGCCTTGGAAGAAGAGCTGATCACACTTCGATCAAAAGTTAAACAGATGGAATCTGAACTGGAAGAAAAAGAAAAACAAATTAATGCTTCAGAAGCTAATGCCGTTGCTCTAAAGAACCAATCTGAAGGCTTCCTTCTTGAATATGATCGCTTACTTGAGGAGAACCAAAACCTTCGAAACCAGTTGAAAGCACTGGACTCGAGCAGCAAGAAGAATACATAGGAAACTGAGCCCTTTTTCTTAGCAGTTCTTTTCATCTCCCTTTAAACTTGACTATATTTAACAGGCTTTTCATGATGGGGTTGTTGCTTACAGTTAAATTATCATCTGTTGTGTTGAGGGTAGAAAATTTGACAAACATCTGAGGGGAGAAGGAAACAAAATAGGCTCGAGCGTTTAATGGTGGAACAGAATGGGCCCGTTTTGTACTCACTTTCTATTTGAGTTGTTAGGACTTGGTCGGTGGCATGGTATTCATACTTTTGCGTTTTCTTTTGATCTTATCTTGCAGATATTAGTATTGTGAACATTTGCGTTTTCTTTTGTGAAATACTTTTATGGATCGTAGAACAACATAAAGATAAACCTGAATTCATAGTTTAACAATGTTCTTGATGATAATTTATTCCCTCTCTTCCTTTCTTATGATGCTTGTGTTTCCCATGGTTTGAAGAGGCTATAATGTTTCAGTGTTTTTGTAAACCTGAAACTGTTTCTACAACATTTAAAGGGAGAGGGAAAGGGTTTAAGATTAGGCCCATTTGATTTTTTTTTTGCCCTGTAAACCCATTAACAATCATATGTAAACCCATTAATCATTATGTTGAGTTCTTAATTAGAATCAATCCATTATATATTACATAGGTCACCTTAAATTAATCTAACATTTTTATCTTATCTTACAGAGATTAGTATTATGAACATTTGCACAGCGATGGCAACAATGGTCGACTTAAAAGTTTAACACCTGAAAGGAAAATCACTTGCATTTTTTAGTAGGAGTTCTGGCTAGCATCTAGCCATATGCCACTTGCTACATATATCAAGTCCTTGTTCCTAAAATATAGGCAGAAATGAATACAGGGTCATTATGACAATGAAGTCTATCAGCGCTGCATGCTGTGAGCAACATCAAGCCAAGGAATACAACAACTGAGATTGCAGATAACATGAGCATTAATCTGGAAGCTATATGACCTTTAACTTCCTTTGCATATTCAGCGGAAGCGAGAGCAAGCAACGTTAGTGTGAAGGAGTAAGCCCACCATGCAACGTTAAATTTTCTCATAGATTTCTTGAAAAAAGCTGGCCTACAAGCCTGTTATATAGGACACACAAAATGGCAAATATAGATGTCAGCTTAGTTCTAGCTAAAAAGGATCGTTTTGTTTTGGTTTCCTACATCGCATATAAGGGTATGCTTATTTAGTGGGTATGAGAAGAAAGGAATGGGTATGAAATCAAAAACAATGCTTGGTAAAGAGTTATGATTGGATAGGTA
>JANQAP020000040.1:68222-79518 GCA_026874005.2 Erythroxylum coriaceum | reverse complement strand
CTTATTTGGTTGAAGAAAACATATAGAATATATAATCTAAGGGAATAACTGAAAAAATGGCTTATTGGTGGTTAACCAAACGAGGCCATTATATTCTATTCCTAATCTATTCTATTCCTAAAGAATCACCTTTCCATTCTTTATCTATTCTTGTAAGTGAACCAAACGCCCTGTAAGTGTTAGAGAGATTTAAATTCTTTCGACGAGAGTCTTGTTGGGAAAGGAAGCTTAACTTTTTAACTTCCAAATTTAACCATTAACTTTTTATGTTGATCTATTTATAAATTTTTTTTAGGCATTTAGTTGTAGTTCTTGCCCTCTAACTTTTTTATTTCCATCAGCATATGAATCTAGAATACTTTAACTTAAGAGTTGGCAGCAAAAGATTTTTTTGGTTCTAACTTATGAGTGATAATCTAAAGGTAAAGTTTCTAGCTTTTCTTTGTATTTGTCAATTTACTGAATACCTAAATACATTAGAATTAATTTGTCTCATCTGACAATTGACAATGTTTCTATGGACATGATTATATGTTTTGTTAAACAAATTTGAATCCTCTTAGATTTCTTTTTTTTCCTTTACATATTATTTCCATTTGATGTTACTCTTGTTTCTCTGACAGTGTTACTCCTGCTACACATTTGTTGATTATTTTTGTTTTCTTTTCATGTGTTAATTATTCAATCAGAGTACTTAATCATAATTACTATTACGGAGTTTTATTTTAACTTGGACGACGTAAATTAGAGAGCTTTATTCTTACTCATAATTTTATCCTAGGAAATTATTTGAACACCAAAAATTCAAAGTTTTGTAGAAAAATATTATTTAAGTCAAAATTAATTATAAGTTATGAACCTTTTATTAATTAACTTTTATAACGAATAAATTATCGTATTCTTGACTCAAAATATTTATTATAAAAAGTTCTGTGTTCATATCCTTTTAAAATTTGACATAGATATAATTTTTAATAAATACAAATAGGAATAATTTTATTACTTATTGATTTATAATTTTTATTCAAAAATGAAAATCAAAATTTTGTATAGGAAAATATGCATAAGTCCTACACCAATTAAGAGCTTAACCGACACCAATTAGGGAGCTTTATTCTTATTCATAATTCTATTTTAGGAAGAAATAATTTGCAAATAAAAAATCAAAGTGGGTGAGGTTAATTTGACGTTAAAAAAGTTTATGTGGCATTAAGATAATGCAAAAAATACAATAATCTTCGTAATCAATTCACTAAATCATGTATAAAATTTTCACAAATGCTTATTTAATGGGTGAGATAACTTTGACGGTAACAAAAACAATAGTTGCAATGAAATTTTTAAATACATGAAGCTTAAAAACTTTAGTTTTTTTAAATTTTTTATCCAGTAACTATCATAACCTGAGATTTAAAATTTGATTATATTATATTATAATATTTATTTAATTATTAATTTTAATAAAATTTAAAAAATATTATTAATAAAAATGATATAAAAATTAAAATGAAATTATTTACTCAATTAATTTTAAAATTATTTAATATTTAATTCTCTTTTTTACAATAGATACATTGTAATTCAACTTTACTCCAACTTATCATATTTATTTTTAAATATTTATTTTTGATAAGATTATTATAACTTCTCCACATATATCTATTGTCAAAAAGAGAATTGGTTTCTCTTTTTCTTTGAACTATTACCATTATCATGATTAGATCAATTGTAATTTAAATATCTGTTCTCTTTTGTGAAAAGTTGAATCACTATTAGTTTTTGATGTTTAAAAATTATTTGAAACATTGTAATTAGATTTTGAATATAATAGTTTTTATCATAAATGTTTGTTCTTTATTTTTTCCTTTTTAATATAGGATATTAAATTTTTCTTGTTATTTTTCTCTGTCATAGATATAATACTATTGATATATCTTTGTGATATATTGTCAACCTATTGGTATTCTGTTGTGCCTGTATACTTCTTCCAATTCTATACTGGTGCTTTTGTTTTTGTTCCTAGTCCAATCATGTTATAATTGGTTTATATGATGTTGCCTAAAAAGCATTTGTCTGGAAGTGAAAAAAGGAAAAAAATAAGTAAAAATAGTTAATAGAACCCAAAAAGGAACAATTAATAAATTTATTAAAAGAATTGGCTCCTCTAGTAAGAATCTTAATGAATTAGGTGAAGATAATTTTGAACAATATAAAGAAAATTTAAGTGATGAGATTCATATTCATAAGATTATTAGTAATTTGAGTGAGCACGATCATGTCCAAAATCCATCCAATTTAGAAAATTTATGGGCAAATGAACAACTAATCTCAATATTGGATATTTATGATACTAGAAATTAGGATAATCATGATAATAAAGTAAGGGAAATTTCAATTGAAAAAGGGCTATAAGAGAATTAAATCTTGTGTTTTCTTTAGACAATATCTCTCGACATTTTCATATTTTTATTATTTTACAAAATTAAGTAATGGAGAGATTAGTGATAGAAAATGGTTGGTTTACTAAACATATAGATAATATATATTGTTTTTGTTGTAAGTTGTTTAAATCTAATAGCAAATAAAGTGCATTAGCAAATTATGAATTTAGAGATTGGAAGCGTCTTAGTGAGAGATTCAAAGAACACGAGAATAATGTTGAGCATATAACTAACATGAAGACTTAGAATGAATTAAGGGTAAGATTGAGCAAAATTTTAAAAAAATTGATAAAGGTTTTTAATAATAAATTATAAAGGAGAAAGCACGTTGGAGACAAGATTTGACAATAATAGTTTCTATTGTGAAATGTCTTGCTAAATATAATTTGGCTTTTCAAGAATCCAATGAGAAACTTTACCAAGATAGTAATGGCAATTTTTTGGGATTGATTAAGATGATTGTTGAATTTGATGTAATAATGCAAGATCATGTTAGATGCATTCAAAATTATTAGTCATAAAATTTGAAATGAGTTGATTTCTCTTTTGGCCTATAGTGTTAAAAGTTATATCATAAGGATCATTAAAGAGGTGAACTACTTTTCTATTATTCTTGATTGTACCCCATATTTGAGCCATCAAGAATAAATGAGTATGTTAATACAATGTGTGAATATGTCAAATAAAAAAATTAAAATATAGTATTAGTCTTTAGAGTTCTTGAAGGTAGATCGCACATCTAGATTGAGACTTTTCAATAAATTATTGAATGCATTTAAGTCTCTTAATCTTAATGTCTATAATATGAGGGGTCAAGGTTATGAAAATAGTTCTAATATAAAGGGAAAACATCAAGGGGTTCAAAAATAATTACTTAAAATAAATCCAGGAGCATTATATATGTCATATGCTTGTCATAATCTTAATCTTACTCGTAGTGGTATGACACATTCTTGTGTTAAATTTGTTTCATTTTTTGAGTTTATGCCTTATTTTTAAGTTCTCCTAAAAGGTGGATTGTTTTACCCGATAATATTTTGGGATTAACCATGAAATCATTGTCGAAAACTCGTAAGGAGAGTCAAATAAAAAGTGTTAAAGTTATTAGATTTCAAGCTTCTAAAATAAAATTGGCTTTGATGGAAATATCTAGATCTTGTGATGATGACTAGTTAAAGAATGAAGTTGAAAGTTTGGTTAATGTACTTGAGAGTTTTGAGTTTTTACCTAGTATGGTTCTTTTGTATGATATTTTATTCGCTATTAACATGGTGAATAAAAAGTTGCAGTTTAAATCTGCATACATTTACATTACCATAGACCAATTAGAAGATGTGATGGTATTTTTTAGAAATATAGAAATGATGGGTTTGCCTCTAGTATGAATATTGCCAAAAGTCCTGCATATGAGATGAATGTAGAGCCTACAAGTTCAACCAAACATTGTATTATTAGGAAAAGATAATTTGATGAAAATGATCATGATGGAGAAATACAATCAATTAAGGATTCTTTTAGAGTTAATTACTTTCTAGTTGTTGTAGATATGACATTTGCTTCGTTGAAAAATAAATTTAAACAATTAACAATATTTGAAAATATTATTGGTTTATTATTTGATTCAAAGAAGTTAAGATCATTGGATGATAATGAATTAAGAAAATATTGTACTAATTTTCCAACTTCTTTTTCTTATAATGATATGTCGAATGTGGATTTAGATGATGTTTTTGTTAATTAGAAGTGTTACAAATGACTTGATGTCATCAATTGAAAATTTTGAATTTGTTAAAGCTGCAGATTGTTATCCAAATGTTTCAATTGCTTATCAAATTCTATTGACTATACTTGTGACCATAGCATCAGCAGAGAGAAGTTTTTCAAAGTTAAAATTATTGAAAATCTACTTGAGATCATCAATGTCATAAGAAAGATTGAATAATTTAGCTATTTTATGTATCGAGAAGGATATGTTGGACAATATTGATTTTGATACTGTTATTAATGATTTTGCATTTAAAAATGCACGGAGAAATTGTTTTTCATAAATCATGATCATCTGTGTACTTGTTAGTGCAATTCTCTTAATATTTTGCAATATGATATTATTGTTAGATTGATACTACTACTATTTTGTTGTTATGGTACTATTTTTAATGATTTTATTGTTGTTGACCTTTCAAAGATATTGTTGGATATTGCGAATTTACGGGGGCTCTTATTTTTACTATGTCTAGGGCCTATAAAATGTTAAGAACGACCAATGGATGAATAATGCATCAATGGAATTTACAAATTAACATGCTAGCTTTCCCTTTAAAAAAAATAACGCACCCTAACCAACTTATCCCAATTCTCTTAAGTGATCTAATATACTTCTGTAGTAAAATTTGGCAATTCAAATGCACACCAATAAACTTCTTGTTAATAAATAGCTATAAGATCAACCTTAAGTTTCACATGAAGGATTTAAATCTTTATTTCACTTTTTTTCCCAAGTTAAAGAATTATTTAAAATTACAATGTCAAGAATTAACAAAGCGATGTGATATATAAAATTGAAGTTAGTTGGTTCCTATTTTCAGTTCTATTTTTATAAGAACTTAAAATTTTGTTATTAATATTGTAAAGGCTAGAATATAAAATTAAATTGTACTAAAATAAAAATTGATATAAATATAAGTAGAACTACCAAAAGATTGTTATCCTCCTTTTCACATCGATAAGGCCAAATACGTGTTAAATGCTAATTATTAGTTATATAAATATTTAACATTTAAAACTTGAAAATTTTATCTTAATAGTTTATAAGTACTCATTTAATTTTAAATAAAATATTTAGATTATAAATAATGTGCTTTTCATTTTTTATCTCCATCTTTTTAATCTCTATACTCATTTATTTGGAAGAGAGAGATTGGGTCAAATATATTAATTTTTTTAAAAATTGTTATAAAATAAAATATCATAATTGTTTCACTTATTATACATATAAAAAAAATTATATTTGATAAATAAAGAGAAACATTTATTTCTTGATCATCATATTGGACTATCTAATGGTGATTACATATTTTGATACTTGTATTAAATAGCACATTTATTATGTATATTCATTGTTTAACTAACATTAGATTGTTCGTGTGACTCTTCTAAAATTTGATATAATTAAGCATTTTCATTGTTAAATATAATACAAATAAATAAAGTTCAACTATAACTCTTGATGTATAAGTCTAAAAAATTATGGCAATTTCCTTTTTAATTCAAAAAACATCGTACTAATATAATATTTATTAAATCAACACAACTAAAGTAATAATATTTGTTATTTGATCGTTTGATTTCACTCATATTTTTTATCAATATTTTTATTTTTATTTTTATTTCTTAATTTTAATTTTCAAATAAAAAAACTTGTTTACTTGTTTATACTTATATAGTTACACTTTTAGTATTGATGATTGGTCCGGAGCGATACCCAAGAGGAGGTGAATTAGGTGGTTTTGAACTTAAAAAATATTGTATTACTTAAGATTGTATCTCAATAAACTTTAAATAGAATGATGATATGATATAAAATTTTAGTTAATTGTAATCAAACAAACAATAATAAAGAGGCTAAGGAAGAGAAATTGCAAAATCACTTTATGGTAGTTTGGTCAAACAATCTTGGCATGCATCTACTCCACAAATTCCACTTGAAAAATCATTTTCTTGTTCTTTCAATGGATGAAGAGCAACTCTCCATATAATATCTTTTTTCATGGGTAAAGTAAAACTCTTCTAATCATTTTGCTTTGTCATAACTGAAGAGTAATCTTTTACAATTCTTCTTCAAGATTAAAAAGGATTCTTACAAATTTTATCCCAAGAAAATTTTCAAATTACAACAAGTATACTACTCAAAAACTCTCTCTTGCTCACATCAATGAACAAAGGCTCAATATATATAGGGATGACAGATGTGACCCAGCCCGCCCGACTAGGCCCAACCCAGTCTGACTACAGCCCAGGTTGACTCGGGAATAGGCCGAGATTGCTTGGCCTGACTAGACCACAGGTGGGGCTCAGGCTGGTGCTTTTCAGGCCTGCGACTCGAAGAAAAGGTACATAACAATATCATTTTGATAAAAATGATGTTATTTTTTAATTTTTTAAAAAATAAAGTTGGCCGGTCGAATTGGGGCCGAGCTTGACCCATTTCCATACCTAAATATATGTATATATATTTTAATGCAAACACATAATTTCTAATCTCTTAAGGCACATATCACATCTCTAATATATCTAACCTACTTCTCGCAACTCATGTATGACTTATTTTATACTTAAGACATTCCAAAGTAGTTGTTAGAAAAAAAAATTTGTTAAAATGACTATTAATAGTAAAATTGGTTGATTATTTTACACATTAGTCAACCATTCTGCATTAGTAAACCAATATGATCATTAACTAGCAGTATATATTTTTAAAAGATATTATATCCAAAATCTTAATATTTATTGCTCAAATCATGACATTTGTTAACCAAATTTCCTGTGACAACTTTTTCAATACTTCTCAAGTTCTTTCAAAGATCAAAACCTTATCTTTTCATAAAAAATTAATTTGAAATAATTTTAAAAGTTTCCCAAATTTTTATTTTAACATTAAGAGATTTTTGTTAAAGATCAAAACAAATCTCCTCTTTATTATGAAATAATTTAAGCGTATGTCTTATATGCAAATGATCATACAATAATTAGATCTTTAATTCATTAAAATGAACAAGATAAGATTATAAAAAAGAATACAATGATTTTTTAAGTCTTGATATACTTGATTCCTCTTTATTTTTTATTCTTCACTTTAAATTGCATATGTGCTCCACTTTACTTACTTTCTTCGTCTTTTAATTGCTTAATTGATTTAGATGGCTCTTTTACTCATTTTACTCTTGTATGTAACTTGATCTTTCATATATTAACATACTATTATCACTAAAGATAAAAATATTAGCAATTTTTTATTAGTAAGACTATATATTAAAACTTCACTTTTTCCAATAATCTCCTCCTTTTATTATAAAAATAGTTGGTGATATTGGAAAAATAAATGACATTGAGTAAGTTCTTCCTATGCTAAAACAATATGTAATGCATACTCCTTATTAATTCGTGTATCATAATATGGTCAAATTTCAATATCATTATTCTTTCTCCCTTTTTTAACATTAAAAAGTGTATATGATAAAAGTAAATAAGTTTTTGTCTCTCTCTCTCTCTACCTTTTTAAAAATTCTATTATATGGGCAAATAATATATACAAAAAATTTATAAAATCAAAAAACAATGCTTATAATTATCATGTACCAATTTCAAATACCAATATATGTTTCTCCTCGTAGGCACATGCAACAATACTCTCTCTCCCTAAATATGCATATCTAAAATATTATTAATATTGTAAGTGGTTAGATCCTTCTATATATCATCAATAGTGCATCATGTTCTTCTTATCTTAGCTTAACAATTGATCTTTTATACCAATTTTTCATTTGATTCATGTAAGGAATCTTCGTGTTTTTTAAAAAATTAATTGTTGGAGATACAATCATTGTTTCTCATTTGATATTTATGGAGATGATACTAATTATTGATATTCATTTAGTTCCATTTGATATTGACTTACAAGACAAAGAAAATAATATATTCTAAGTACCATACAAACTTAGGTCCTTGAAAGTAGTTATTAAACCTATATTGAATAAGAGCATATGTCATGCCTTTATGCTTGCAATGAGACCTATAATAATTATGAGTTTATGTCATGTCATTTTGATGATAAAGATGCCTATCTAATTAAGAATAATTTTGTGAGTTCTTTTGAGACGACTTTGTATAATAATTATGCCTATTTTTGCCTTGAATGCTATGCTTTCTAAGTTTAGAATGTGACTTATAAATGAAAGCATAAATTTTTTTAGGACCTAAAGGATGATGGATGAGCATGTGATTTTGTGTAAATTTATAATATGCATCATATTCATATGATGATTTATGTATAGTCTCAACATATAAATGCTTGCTCTTAACAAAAATTATCTTGGCATCGGATAGTGTATGTCTATAAGTGAAACCAACTTTATTCCTATCATTAGAGTTCTTTTAGGTCCAAACATACTATTTAATTTTTCATTTGCTAGAATGAACTTAAAAATGCTTCTTTAAGGACATGTATCCTTATTCAATGCCTCATTATCATACAACAAATCATCCACTTTATTATTAGCAACAATCATACTTTTAGATTATATCATATCATGCATATCACATTTTAATATTTCATTCTTAATCATGTATATGTCTAAGAGTTTTTGAATATATTTATACTTGAAAGATAATATTTTCCTTTTCAAGCTCATCACTTATAAGCATTCAATAAGTTCTACATAAAACAAATCATCATTATCATTAATTCAAAACCATTATCACTAAGAGAGTTTGAACTAGAGGATACTTCATTATTATTTTCCATAAAGCACATATGAGTCATTTCATCATTTGATTCTCAACTTTTATAATAGCTTCTATTATCTGATACGATCTTTAGTTCTCTCTTCTTCCCTTGGTCTTTTTCCTTCTCTTTACTATATTATTGATTGTCATTTGGATTCTCATCATGATTAATTTTATATCATTAACACCAATATTATTATGAAAATTATTAACATATGTAAGATCAAGTGTTTGCCAAATATTATGAGCATTTTGACACACATTAAAACTTTAGAAAACACATTTTTATCCAATGTAGAAAATAAAATGAGCATCGCCTTAAAATTTAATAAAATGATTGCATTTTCATTTCTATTCCACTCAGTCTTTTATACAATCTCCCATAAATTAAAATCTTTAATCATGAGAAAGACTTTCATCCTAGTTCTTTAGAATAAGCAATTATTTCCATTAAAAATGGAGCAATATTAATATCATGGCCCTTTTGATTAAAAAGTGAATCAAATTATGTCACAGTAAACTTTGGTTAAATGTTTCTATAAATATATCTGCAATGAATGAGACCTACTCCAATACCAATTATTAGTCCTTAATGGCACTCAAAAGGAGCGTGAATTAGGTGTTGGTGAATTTTAATTTTTTTTGCCATTTAAAAATGAAACTTGATCAAGTTCAAGAAAATGATGACATGAAATTACAATTTAGCTAATTTTAATTGAAGAAATAAGAATAATATAAATAGTGTAGGTAAGAGAAATTGCAAAACTAATTTTTAGTAGTTTGACCAAACAACTTGGTCCACGTCCACTGTACAAGCTCCATTTGAGAATTCAATATTTTTTTCCCTTCAATGGATGAAGAACAATCCTCCATACAATGTCTTGTTTGCTACAGGTGAAAGGAAACCCTTGTAATCACCTTACTCTATGAAGAGTAACACTTTAGAAATATTTTTCAAATTCAATAAGAATCTTCACAAATTTTATCCCATGAATTTTCTCAAATTACAACAAGTATACCACCTAAAAACTCCTCTTACTCGTACAGATAAACAAAACTCAACATATGTTATATAATATAAACAGGCATAATCTAGTCTCTTAAGTCTCTTAGCAACTTTCTAGTATACCTAATCTACATTTTACAAATTATATGTGGTTTCTTATATTAAAAAATAACCTTAAATAGTCATTAGAAGTAAAAACTAATTGTTATAATGGTTAGTAATAGTAGCATTGATTAATCATTATGCACATTGATAGATTGGTTGATCGATTTGATCACAAACTCCTAGTACATATTTTTAAAAGAAAATATATACAAAACCCTAATATTGGTGCCCACTACATTGGTTGACCAAAATTCTTGAAACAAGTTCTTTCAAAGATCAAAACACGTTCATTTGATAGAAGCTTGACTCAAAATCATTTTAATAGTTCCCCAAAATTTTGTTTCAAGATCATGAGGTTTTCTTAAAGATTTAAAAAAATCCCTTGATTATAAAACAATTTATGCAAATGATCATACAATAATTTTTATTTTACTAAAATGACTAAAATCAATAATTTGCTTAAATTTTAAAATGCTTGATTCTTCTTTGTTCTTAATTCTTTGCTTGAATTGCATATAATGCTCTATTTTGCTTATTTCTTCATTCTTTGATTGCTCAATCGATTTAATTGACTCCTTTGCTGACTTTACTTTTCCGTTAAACTTATTTTTTTCATATTAGCTTAATAATATCACTAAGTATAAAAATAAATTAGTAGTAATAGATTTTGTTACCCATAAAACTATGGATCAAAATTTCACTTAGTCCATCATTCACAATAATAAAATTTCAAAATTGAATTAATTAAATAATTAATTTTAATCTCTTATATAGTGTTTATTAATAAAGATTAATAGTAAATTCATGATAGTTGTTAAAAATGAAAAAGAAATTTATAATTTTTATTTATAGTTATTTATTATAATATATTTTAAAATTAATTTATAAATATTTATAATTAAATATTTAATTTTTATCATTTTTATTTAATAGATAATAATTGAAAGTACAAATATTTTATATTTTAAAGATATTATAAATTTGAAATATATTTACTAAATAATAATCAAAATTGAAAATATTTAGTAAATTAAATTATATTAATTATAAATAAACTAAATAGATTGAACAATTATATTATATTAGTCATAGTTATTATTAGCAGTCAATATTAAATAGAAAAATATTATTTGCTTAATGAATGATATTTGACAAAAAAGTGAAAATAAAAATGAAAACTATTTTTAAAAAACCAAACAGTTTTGAATTAGTTACAAGCACAAGCACGAGGAGGAATGAGGCA
>JANQAP020000040.1:48679-64268 GCA_026874005.2 Erythroxylum coriaceum | reverse complement strand
TAGTCTACCGTTAAACTTTCTATAGACAATGCTAATGTGGCTTGCTAATACATTTTCCACATGGATGAAACATGGACTATAATTTCACATAAGAAAATTATTTTCATAAAAATCAAAATGATTAATTAAAAAGAAAACAAAAAAAAATTACTATGTTACTTTACCTACCCATATTTCTCTTTTTTCGTTTCTCTCGCATCAGCCCAAGCTTTATTTCTCCTATTTGTTTCTTGAGTAGATAATATGTGATGATTTAGAGGACAACTTAAGAGTCAGAGTTAAACCACCCCACCTGGTACCTCCTTTGACTATTACTTTCTTTTCTTTTTTCTACCTTTCCTTCCAAACCGTCAAAAGATTGCTTACCTTCCAATGCCACTGGAATAATGGAGGTTCTTTTTACTTAGCTTCTTCTTGTTGTCTCCTATTTTATGGCTAGGATGATGGCAGTCCCATTTATGACTTTTATTTCTTTTCCGTACTATTAATTACATTGTTGAATTTTTATATTTTTCTTTGTCTTAGATTACTAATGAGATGATAATTGGACTTATCTATAGAGAAAAAAGCCTCACTATATGGATGTTAGTGGTTAAGATAGGGTATGTAATGCTAATGTTATTCCAATTTATAATAGACCTTGAAATATTAATGTTATATCATGCATACCTACTTAATGAGGTCCTTAAGCTATTGTACCACATTTGTAGTATATCTTAATGGTTGCTAAATGTGCTTGTAGACAGTCGTGTGCTAACTATTTGCCTCCATTAGTATTAGACAGATTCCTTAAAGCCAAATTGTCATTCAAGCTTTCCAGAATGATGAAGGTTATCCTTATTACAATATACATCTTCTTTTTAGTTTAGCTTTTACCTCATTTATTTATTAGCACATTACATGTTCATAAACTATATTGTAGACCTTATACCTCATCTATTCGTCTTTATCTTGACAATGTTGATAGAAGCTATTTTTGGTAAGGCTTACAAGGACATCAATACATGGGAGTATGCTTTAGCATTTATGCATGGTAAACTTAGTGGCAATTCTTCTTTGTATTTTAGTTTCTTTATGGTTATTGTTGTATTTAAGGACTTTTTTTACTAATTAATATTGAACCATCAACATATAAGGTGTTCGTAAGCTATATTTCAAAAACTACCTCATATATCTATCTTTTCCTTTATAGGAGGAGAGGTTATTCATGTTTTCACATGTATATAATTTAGATAAGTATGTACGAGTATGCTTTTGCATTTATGCATTGGTTAACTTAATGATGCTTTAGATGTTGTTGCATATCTAGTTATCAATACATTCCATTAGCCTCATTATTAGAGACATTATTATGATCATGTTATATAATCTAGATTGGAATATTAGATAGTATCCTATATTGGAACAGTTCAAGTCTTCTACACTTATAAAACTTGATTAATACTTGCTTTCTATTATATTGAAGTGTTTCTTTTATTTTTATGTTGATCGTACAATGATGTTTTGTTATTTAGGACTCTCAATTTCTATTGACTAATATTCATACAGTGATATTGTAATAGGATTAAAAACAAATATAAGTAGAAATAAGGTATATGTAGCTTTTATTGCTTATGCACTTGGTATATACTTCACATGGGAAGAGTTTAAAGGTATCTTTAATGGATTTATGAATGTTGTTTATTATTGTTTGAACAATTTAGCATAAGATGAAATGATATATTCTCAATTTTGTCGAGAGTAATCATTATATTCAACGATAAAATAATATTACAATTTTTTATTGTTAGCATATTGATTGTATTTCATTGTAATTTATATGGTTATCCGTATTTATATTATATATTTTTTATATTGATTGCCCTACTTGTAATGATAAGATAAAGCTACAGTTATTAAATGTTAAGCCTATTATTGGTTAATATTTTATCACTGTAGTAATACAAAAGTAAGTATTACAATCATAGTTTTGATGATGTCATTATTATACAAATCTCTAGTGAACATTCAAATTGCAAGTTTCTTGTATGTATTGGTAAATGAGTTGAAGGTTTGTTAGTGTAAAAAATTATGTCAGACATCTTCTATGCTTTAAGATAAGAATAATGTCTACAAGACTCATTGTTGGCCATAAAAGGTGAGTATATATATTAATTCATTTAAATACTGCAAAATTAAAATAATTAAAATGTTTGTAATTTTTATTTATTTTGTAAGTCCTATGTGAGACATTTCTTAAGCATCTAATGCACCTAACTCAAATATTGACACATTTTCAAATGCCCAGTAGGTTTTTGAAGTTATGTTAGCTAATTTGTATTTAGATTATGGCAAATTAAGGAATATCAATGTACTATATGCAATGCATTAAATTTTTATGAAGATGAAGATTCTACTTCATGTGACTTTCTTTATTATTTACTATATTGCCCACTGTCAATATCAATGTACTATGTGCAAGCATGCATGGGGTGTGTATTAAAAAGATGACTTATGCAAGTATACTGAAAAGTGGAAGGAGAGAGGAATTTTCGGTTTGTCTAGACATATAGGAGATAGAGATAAAAAGATGCAACCTTTTTTACAGACAAATTGCATGTAATATACCTTAATTTTACAACTTATAGACAATTTTCAAAAGTGTGTACATACCATAAGATCACAACCTTTTCTTTCATTTATTTCTATCTTTCTACTCCTTTTGCATGGTGAATATATTTGAAAATGGGCAATGCACTTAATTCTTTTTTTTCCATGGTGTCATGTAAAAAAGTAGGCATAACAAATACAATGTCAAAATTTTCAACCAAAGTATAACAAATACAATGTCCAAAGCATAACAAATACAATGTCCAAATTCTCAACCAAATCATAAAAAAAACAATGTCTAAATTATCAACCAAATCATAACAAACACAATGTCAAAATTCTCCAACAAATGGTTCAATGTGGAGTAGATTCACCATCAACAACTTGAGATTTTTTTAGAGTTGATCTTCTCGCCCTACATTCGATCCTTCTCTTAGTTTGAGTTGTACTGGTAGTTGTTTTTCGAGAAGCTTGAGTTGTATTTATGTTGTCCCTTAAAGGTTTGAGTACTTGAAATTAACTTCCACCCATCTATGAAATATCAAAAATAACAAGCACAATATTATCGCTTACAATATAATTACATATAACCAATATAAAAATATATTTAATTGACAAACCGTAAAATAAATGTTCACGCTAATTTTTCCAAATGCTACCATGTATCGCCTAACTTCCTGTAGAAAGGTCAATAGTAATGTGGTTAAACAATTTGATGTAAATTACTTGAAATTAAATGTAAATATTTGCTAACCACCCTCTTCTCCCTTCTTAAGATACATGTAATATTTTACCCTATAAATCCTATTTTTGTGGGTCTTGTAATTGGACAACTGCTAATATTGGATACAGGGAATTCATTTTTTAGTGGCTTTCCTCTTTTTCACTGTATTATACATATGATGACCAATTTGACATTTTAGCCATGTTTGAAATGAAGACCAAAAAAAAAAGAAAAACTTACAATCACCTCAACAAATTTAAGTTACCCTGAAGGTTGATCCTTATTTTTGCATCCTCTTATATTATGACTAACTTCATAATAATAAACGTATCTTATAGCTACTCCTACCTAGATTAATTTGTTTAGATTTCATGATTCTTCACTTTTATCCCTTTTTGTGGCCTTTTTAGTCTTTTAGGCTGATACTTGATCACAGGAGAGAAAAATTGATTGTAAGTTTTAAACTTTCAACCAAAATTTAAGACTACTAATGGGTTTTATAGCATATTAATATCTCTTTAGGTAACGAGTTCCATAACATAATAATAACTCTTTAGATAACATTCACGCTTGTAGTATCGACTCATATAAATTCCTAACTTTGAAACCATCCTAGGCCTTCTTTGAAATACTCTTTAATTGCTCCATTATCTAATCAAACTCACTTTTTTTGTGTACCTCACTTCTTACCATAAGAAACTCCTATATATGTGGCCTTTATGAATACTAGACCAATATGTATAGACATGTTAGGAACATTTTCTATGTTTAGCTTCTGAGAAGAGATTCTTTAATACATCCCCTAAACCCTAATCTCTAATAAAAAAAAGTAATGTAAGTAGAAGAATTCAAAGCACAGTAAGAAATGAGCATTACATGTATGAATACTTAAAGTTTACCTTTGTTGATCGCTTCCAAAAGTTCATTCTTTCCCACTTATATTTAGATCTTCAATAAGAATATTCAAAAACCAATACCAATATTGGTAATTATCTTTGTCAACCACAACCTAAGATATAAAAAATATTTGATTATTTGTATTATGAACTACTATAGCTAAACCCGTGAAAACTCGCGGAGCTTTAACCAAATGTTGAGATTAAAACCCCATATCTATCACTTAATGAAGAAACAAGTTGAGAATGGCAAATAAACATGGTTTTGGTTTGATAATTGGTGTGAGATGAGTTCGCTTATCAACAGGCATGAACTTCGACATTTGCTACTCCGAATACCTATTCAAACAAGAGTAAGCTCTGTAACATTTGCTAGTTATTGGGTTTGTAACTTTCATAGGGATGCTAACCTTATTAATCCACTCCCTGATTTTACACTAAATGGGAAAGAGGATATAATTATATGGACTAATACCTGCTCTAAGGAATTTTCTAATACATTATGCTACAAGCTATTTAAGGTATTGCTACCTAGAGTCAGTTGGTTTGAAATTATTTGGCAGAACCCATTATCCCTAAAGGAAGCCCTTATATGTTGGCTTACAAAGAAAGATAGGCTCAAAATGAAAGCTCAATGGTATGGAAATGCCACTAATTTTGATGCCACATGTTGTTTATATGCAATAGAATGTGAAACCCATAACTATTTATTTTTTCAATAATGTTTCTCACATGTTATTTAGAGCAAAATCCAGCATATTATTCAAGTATTCTGTCCCCAAGATAATTAGGAAAACGTAGTGTGATGGACTACAAACATGATCAGTCACTTATGGCATGATATGGTTGATCTCTAAACTGCTTTTTACTGCACGATCTATTCTATATGGAAGGAGCAAAATTGTCGGTTGTATATTGGAAATGCAACAGCTAGCTGGCAACATTTTGTCCTGGATAAGGGAACTCCTTTTGGCCAAAGAAAAACATCTACACCTCAATTCAAGCATAGGGCACGGTGGAATGTCTGTTGACTAGAGATTATAGGAATGGCGTTCTTCACTATTCATTATTCTAGTAAATGCTGGTTGTTTTCTCTGTTGGTTATCTTATTGTTGACTACGTATGGCAGCATTGAGTGTGGAAGACTAAACATGTTACTGTGGTTAATAGGTTTTGTATGGCATCTTTCATTTTTCCTTCTCTATGCTGATTTTGTGACATGTTTCATGAGTGATTTTGATATTAATTTCTCCTACATATATGGGATTAGCTCTTCTTAGCTATTGATATTGTAACTAAGGTCTTATGCCTTTGTGATGTATTTTTTGTCTTAGGTTGGGTTAATACAAAATTATTTTTTCTTTTAAAAAAATCACCTCTAAAGAATCTCTTGAAGAAACACCCATCTACCCCAATTATTTTCCTGCAACCTCCAAGAACACTATACTTCACTATACTAAATCCTACATAAAACCTCTTAAACATTGGTTATCTGGACTTTCATCATAGCTTGAAAAATTAATTGTCTATGTTTGTTGACTTGTTGAAACTCTTATCCATAAGACCATAACTTTACATAATGACTTTTCATAGATCCTTATAACTTCATAATAGCTTTCCATTTAGCCCTATTAACATTAGTATTTAGTTACATGTTGCATACTTTCTTTTAAGAATATCCACCATCTTACTAATTGGTGACTTCGAGTTCCTCTTAAACTTGTATAAAAATTTATTTGCTATCCATTTCCTATTAGATGGTTTGTTTCATTTTACCTTCCTGTAACTATGTTTATTTTTTACTATCTTAACAATAAATATTTGTTTCATTTCTAATCTAACTAGCATATACCGTCAAAGGACATTATGGCTTATGAAAAGCCTCCATTCTTATACTAGATCTTGCCATTAAAACATCATATCAATTAATAATTACATAGTTTCTAATTGCTTTCATAAACTATATCTCAAGTTTAAACTTTATGCCAATTTCAAATTGAAAATCCTTTTTATCCACTTTTGGATTAAGTACATTGTTTTTGTTCCTGGTGAAAAATGCCTTATACGATCTATCATCACTACAAATTAGTAATTAAACTTTCGCATCATCATCCTCATATTCACTACACCAACCATATGAACTCCCTTCCTGTCTTTGTAAATATTTTGAATAAGCAACCTCTTAATCACAATCTTTAAAACTCCTTTCAACCTCATTGACAACATTGTCACATTCAAACCCACCATTTACCATCTTGGCACATTTTTTCTCATTTGCACTTATAGTAACATATTCTTTACCATTAGTTGTATATATCATGTCTTCAATTGATTCAGCTCCAAATTCACTAATATGTATAACAATGAAATCTTCATCATCTTGTTTGACTTGAACTTAGAACAACCTTCATTATTCATACTCATATTTTAATGTGTATTAGTTTTAAAATTATTACGAATATCACAATAAAATTCTTCATCATCTAATGTAGGATTCTCACAACTATGCTCATAATAGACTTTAACATATTGGTAGTTAAATTCTTGCATTCGATTAAGCATTACCAACATATCCTTATTATGGTGTAAGCTTAACTATTTTAAATATCTCATCGACTCTTTAAGAAATTTGTAAAATATAGATACTACTTTATATCCTTTATCTTCTCACACTCCTTTTAAAAGTAACATGCTAAGTTTTTAACGAAATATATTGACAGTACAAAATTGAAAGCATGAATCTAAATACGCAAAAGGGTAGAACCTGCTAGCTACACCAACTTATTTTATAATAATACAAATATGAAACTATGAATCCTTCTAATAAAAAATGAAATCTAATATTATTAGAGTATCCCATATTGACTAAGCATGAAGTAAGGGTCAACTATCCAAATGACTAGTTCTAGTCATTTCGACAATAGTTGACCCAAGCCTAATTGTAATATGGTATCAGAGTCAATGGTTTGGTCCGGTTACCACTACATTTATATAAAGTGACAACTGGATATCCAATCCAAGTTGCACTTGAGGGGAGTATTAGAGTATCCCATATTGACTAAGCATGAAAATATTAAAAGGTTTATAAGTGGTAAGGGTCAACTATCCAAATGACTAGTTCTCGTCATTTTGGTAATAATTGACCCAAACCTAATTCTAATAAATATTAGTAAGCAAAACTAAATAAGTATAAGGGGTAAAACTAGAATAATAGAAATTGTATAAGATATGCTTTCAAAAATATAAACATGCATTAAATATGCTTTTTCTTTTTTTGTGGATAAATTTGTAAGATAAATATCTAATATAAGTGGGATAATGTCATTATAATGCAAAAAGTTATGAGGATAATTTAGTACAAAAAGTGAATGACTTGATTAAAACTTTTTTTATAAGAAACACAAATGGGGTAATGCCAAAATACATGTAAAATGGAGTATATGTGTGTGGATTAGTTGCTCTTATCTCTATTGTATAATGTTATGTTTATTATTTAGAAGGCTGCCTCGTACATCAAGTGTATAATATTGTAAAACTTAGTTATTTGGAGTTGCTTTTGGAATGTAAGTAACTATACATCATTGGCGAGAGGAATGTGTATAGTGCATTCAAGTTATTAGGTTAGTCTGATCCTAAATATATATAACTTCATGTCCCCTCCTAAACCAAATGGTTTTTTGTTTGTTTAAATATGCAAGGCCAATGACCCATCAATGTCACCACCTCTAAATCATCTGAAAGAATAACCAACAATCAAATTTTCCAAGAAAAAGGAAAGAAAACTATATCTTTTTATAGTAAAGTTTACCAAAAAAAACCGCAAAGTTATATCTCTCTTAACCCAAAATGGGCTCTCTATTTAAATTCCCGCTTGAATAAATTCTATATGTTTATAATGAAAAACAACCACAACGTAATAAACTTGAATATTGTTAACATACTTTTTATTTTTCTCAAAGAAAAAATTTCTCAAAAAAATAATGTACTCCCTATTTATCAGTATTTCTCATTAATATAAAGTAGAACTAGAAGAATGAAAATGATCATTTCTTAATGCCAAGCACTTGTTTCATTTGTTATCTATTGTCTCTTTCTTCATATTATTATTTCCATACATGTCAAAATGTGACACTCTGCACATAACATTTGTTAATTTCCAACACAATGCAAAATATTGATTATGAATCTGCAAATGCTAGACACTAAACATTTGGAAAGATAGATTGATTATGATTATCTTCTGTGAAGAAGTTCCATGAACACTTGGATACTAATGAAATATTAAAGACAAAAGGATTCCAACCTAGCAAAGGGTTAAAAGAAAAATGATTAATTCACCTTTTGAAAAGCCAGAATTGAGGTTACTCCACAATGGGAGCGAAACTGTGATAAATAATTTTTTTATATTTTCTATTTTAAAATAATAAAAACTTTAATAAAAGTTCTATTTTTTATTATTAATTATATACAATTTATTATTAATTATATAAAAATATTATTATTAATTATTTAATAAATTTTATTCTATAATATGTGATTTATATTTAAAAATTATTTATTTATATAGAAATATATATGAACAATTAAAGAATAATTTTTATAAACTTTCTATTTTCATTAATAAAAATTTTATTAAAATTCTTTATTTTATTATTAATTATATACAATTTTTATTAATAATATAAAAAATATTATTATTAGGGTAAGGAGAAATAATATAAAAATATTATTAATTATATACAAAGAGTTAGGATTAGAATAAATAATTGGTATTAAGAAAAATTATTGAGGGTATATTAGATAATATGTATTTATCAGTTTTCGTTCTTTCCTAAATCTCCCAAATTGGAGGTTTCTTATTTTCACTGTTTAGGATAGAATAGAACGTAACATGAAACCATTTGCTTCCATCTTATTTCGTTCCATTCCAATATGAAACCTTTAGCTAAATGTTAGAAATGTGTTACGTTCCATTTCGTTTCATTACTAAACCTCAAACTAAATAGACCCTAAGTAAAAGAGTGAAACAAGTTATCTTCTCATTGAATTTGGTATCTAATATCTTGGAAGGTGATTGCACTTCATGGAAGGGTGGAGACCTAATTGCATAAAGGTATTTAAACATAATTTCTTAATAGTATAGGTTTAATTATGGTCCATGCCATGATAGGGAGTTAAGTACAATATATAAAAGGATATCAATATGTAATCATAGGAAGATTCTCACAAGGGACTATTTATATATTATAAAAGGATATGAAATCTATTGAATGTCTATTTATAAAATATTTTTTATTTTTTGTTTGTTTGTTAATTAATTAATAAAAATATAAATTATAAATAGAATAATGAAATCTATTTTATATTTATGTTTTACTCTAATTTTTTTAATCACTTCTCTGTTAAGATTTGATATTAATAGAGTAACAAGAATGATACACATTATACTTTTTCTTTACAGATAAAGTAGTTGATTTTATATACTAAAATATAAAGAGTACTTTTTAGGTAACAAATTCATTAAACTAATCTAATATGATAATTTCATATGAAACATTATTTATATCTCTATAGAAATGCTAATTATAATAATTATATAAATGACCATTTGACTTGAAATTATCAAAATATCTCTTGTAAGAATTTTTATATTTTGATAATACTTGGCAAATATCCTACGGAATGGTAGTTGAATTGAAAATCATTGGATATGTCACAAACTATGTAGCGATAGTTAAGTAATCAATATAAGATCTTTTCCCTTAAAGTACTTAAGGAGAATATTTTGTTTTTCTCTATTAGTATTAATTTGAGAAATCATTAGTTGAAATAGAATGATACTTTAAAAATAAATTTCAAATATCACTAAGAGAATTAATTACTAACACTTAAGAGCTTATATCATTCAAATTAAATAGAATGGACAATAAATATGTATTATATGTTTAAGTGGAACATTACACGATAAAAGAATTTAATTATATAAAAATTATACATCAAAAAGTTAGTAAAAACTACCATAATATTCATAATATTTGGATAGTTAGAATACGTTATTAGACGTTGATTATAGTCTGTTTATTAAATTATTTAACTAGAGATTTAAAAATTAAATTAAAGAAATTAATTAATCTAAAATTAAATTTAATTTAGGACTAAAATTTGTATTTATTATTAACAGATTTAATAATTTAATGGGTCACACATTAAGAATAGTTGGTGAGAAAAATATTTTAATCAAGTTGAATTTATTATAAAATTTGAGAAACTTTAAAATCAAATATAAGATAATTAATAAACATGAATTAATATTAGATATTAAATTTTATGATAATGTAATTGGTTTTTAAATTAATATAATTATAATTCAATTAAGTTGTTAAAAGGTCTATATCCTATTTTAAATAGCAGTATACTTTTACAATAATTAGTACTTAATACTCTTAGCATATTTTTTTCATACTATTTGTAAAGTTCTCTAACTTATCCACGCTAGAGATTTAAAACTTTTGCCATTATAGCACTTTTTAGTGAATTATTTTAAAAATTGATTTCGCAAAAAATTGAAAAAAAATCAAAATTTCATGATAAAAATAATTAATAATTAATGGTTTATTATATTTACAAAATAATCATATTATATAATTAAATATATTAAAGTAATTTAACCTATGAAATTTTTATTTATTTTAGTAAGATATGATCTCCTAATACTACAATAACAACAACATTAAGTGAGAGTAGATCAAGTTATATTAATATGTGAATTCTAGAAAAATCCAATAGTATGTAGTTATACTCTTACTTAAAAAAGAGAATATTTTCCATAGACCAAATGATCTTAATTTCTTATTAAAAGAAAGAATATTTCCGATAGGCTAAATGATCTTGATTTCTTAATACTGATGAACTTATTTGACCCATTTGCGCATGAGGAGATGTCCGCGTTAACAACATTGTTAAATTGTCATTGCCACACATAATTACAAGTATCGTCTTAAGAAAACGTCGATCGGCTAATTTCCCCGAGACTTGTACAAATGGTAGCTAATCATTGTTGGATCACACAAACCATTTTGGTTCCGCTGCCAATTCCAAGAGTAGTTAACACGTCAAGAACATCTAGACCACAAAGATCCGTGCTGGCACAAATGATTGGCAATTAATGCAAGGACGTGAAAGATAAATTGGGATGAAATGCCGTGATGGTGGGATAAGCAATTGGCAATCGTTCTGAGTAAGCACTCTTAGCTTTTTGACAAGAACAGATTAGACTAACAATTTAACATATTACCAATGTCGCGCTATTCGAACCTAACCCATCAGTCACCAGTCACCAGTCACCAGTCACCAGTCACCAGTCACCACCTACATGTCTGAGGATTATTCCCGTATTGCACATATTACGTACATCAAGAGAACTTCAAAGCTAACAACGTTAAATGAGCTGTATCACTGAAAACAAAGACAATCAACTACCACCTGGCACCTATAACAGTTGAAAACGTAAAAACTTTTAAAGAAATCATAGGTGGGAAACAAGAAGATTCGTCGAAAAAGGAAAACGAGTAACTAGGTAGCCTGCTTGAATTAATTCATTTTATCTGGGACTTGGGTGTAAGGAAGAAAACAATAACATGTTTTAAGCTGGTCAAGGTATACCAATAGATGTATTCTTGTTAAGGTAAGTATCACATGCTTGACACTTAAAGATGGTATAGTAAACATGGGTCTTTTTATGCAGCCTCTGCAAATCCAACTCTCATATTTCCGTAGTCAAACAGAGTGTGGTAGCGACCCATGAAAACGTCTCCCAAAATCCTGGGACAAAAAATTGCCAAGTGATCAACAGGACATAAGAGAAACACAATAGCTGCTGCCATGAATTACGTACCAAAGAGGTCCACGAGGAGGTGGTATATCCAAGGCAGTAAACCCACTGATGCACTGTGCCGCCGCACCCTTACCCACCTTCAGAATGTACTGACACAGCCAAGAGACAGTGTTAAGTGTAATGGTAATAACACAAGTACATGAAGTTGATTGCGCTAAAGCTTTAACGTGAAAACACAAAAGCTATCAATCACAATTCTGTCTTCTTGGTACATTCCATCTCCTATATATCCAATTTCCTTTATATGCTATTACGAATAAACAGATTGTTTTAAAAGCTTAAAAGACTAGAAACCTCAAAGCTCAAACTTTTTGCTAGAAACATTTTGAGCGACTAAGGGAAGCGACTGCCATCCCTCCACGATGATTCACAGTATCAAAAGCCTCAACATCTTTCCCTAAATCCGTACAAACAATGCAAGTTTATATAATAGCTAGTCTATCCAGATAAATGTTTTCGCATTCCAACATAGCATTTAAGCATCAAAAAGTTCAAATAGCAAGATACCTGATTTGGAGCAAGGTCAAAAACTTTGCCACCAATGGTGAAGGAAACAATGGGCATGGAAGAAAGACTGCTGCAATCAACAGCTGACTCTCCCAATGGACTAGGCATTCTATCACAAAGCTGTGGACATAGTACCAGAATCAGAAACACAATCCAAACTCAAGAACTATCAGATGTAATATTGTGTTGTCCGTTGTTTCTCCACGTCCATGATTGACTGTCAAGTGGCTACTTTACCTTGTTGACGTAGTTCAATATGCGTTCTTGTGTTTGATTCTGCTTCAGCTGGCTTTCCATCCAAACAACTGCCATCTCACAAGCAGAGCACATGGCATCACAAGGAAGACCTGATGTTTTACCATTTCTCTGGTCCACCACACTCTTAATGCCCATCCTATGCAATCATAATTACAGAAGAAAAGAATTTTATTAAACAGAAATCTGAGAAACTAAATTCATTGAAATATTATTTTCATCACTCAAAATAAGGGTAGCAAGATACTTAAAATAATTTTATATATGCAGAGGCTAACCTAAGACCTTTGGTCTCATCAAATGTGCACAATCCAATTTGGGAACAGACCTTCTTTGGTTGTGCCTGCTCACATGGTACAAGCATATCAAGAAGAGAAGTTAAAGCTTTTTCTTGATAGGAATAATGATAATGGTGACAACAGAGTATTAGGACAAGGTAAATGCAAAAGTATATTAAGAAGTGGAAACTCTTAGCTAAACCAACTAACAAACATCCAGCTAGACTTTTACCTCAGCAAGAAGCAAATCCACTATGGTCTCTCCGTGGTGATTAACAACAGCCTTACACTCCTGACTAACAACTCCAGAGGCTCCTATGGCTTTATTTATCATGGTAATAATAGTCTACAAATGCAAATAAAAATCATCAATGAAACAGATAGCATAAGCAAAAAGGTATAGCGTCTAGAATCCTAACGGACCTAACCTAACTGAGCAAGCTGCTTTTTACCTGTCATAATCATATCTTGTAATTCAAATATTCTCACAGGTTAAATAACACGAAGAAAACATGCAATAGATATGAAATGAAGCAAAATCACTATGAGAAAGGTTGCAGCATGCTGAAACCTGCCACACAACAAATTTTCTTTTCAAAATTACTGAGGGAAAGGGTCATCGTCAGTTATAAATTGTTGAAATTCTATATATTTTCAGGGGAAAAAAAGAGAAAAGAGGAATATTATCTCCCTTCTCAAAAAGAAATACAACAAACCAGTGTAAGACTGTAATTCAGGCAGGAATTAGGCTATTAAAATAGCTGGCTAGTGACACCATAGAGCAGGGAACTAATAAAGGGAGGAAACCCAGTAAGTTTAGAGCCTTTGTTTGTACCGTTGGACCTGCCAACAAGGAAGTGCCAGAATCTGCAATAGCTGAACAACCACCAGAACAGTACCCTAGGTAATGATATGCATAATAGTTAGAACTTCACCACAGGGACAGGAAATGTGCTTTCTGCTGAGCAAAAAAAATTATGTAAAGGCATGGCAGTCGCTGAGAGAACGTATACCTGTTGGCTTGCCACCAATAAGTACATCTCCCATGTCAAACTATCAAACAGGCGTACAAAAATCTAAGATGAGTGAAACATTAGATATATACTTCGTGGTCTCACTAAAGGAAAAGCCATGACTAACAAACCTGCCAATAGCCTTTCTGAGTAACAAGAACATATGTGTGTGTGCCCTTATAATGATTTGGATCCACCCCACCAAATACGATTTCACCGCCTTCCTCTTCCTCTGCATTACGGTTAAGCCAAAAAGAAAACACAGGTTCCTTGACAAGACCTTGTTTAATCATGTTGTACCTACAAGACAAGCAACTGCTTATGCTAAAACCCAAAAAGGTTACGAAGCTGCCTCATGATTGATTATGAACACATACCAGACTGGAACAGCACCTCCAACCGAAATTTCTTGAAATCCAAGTCCTAATATACCATCAAACTTGGCCATCACAAATGTGACACTGGGTTCCTTTATTGCCTCAATAAACTCCTGTGATTTTCAAAATGAAAATCAAAGGGGAATTATTACAAACATGGGTGAGTATGAAACGAGAAGGAAGCCTAAGATTACCTGATTTTTCACAATTAAGTTACCAACTTTGACGTCATCATTACTGAAGAAACCAGAGATAGCTCCAGAGCCATAGCGAATTTCAGCGGATTTCCCTATCAAATTTAATCCTTAATGACAGTATTCCTACTGCAACACTCATGACTAGCAAGAAAGCACAGCAGATTGATGGCCAAAGTTTAATAGACATCCACACAAAGACAAAGAACATAACTGAATAGATCCAATCGTCACATAGTACAGAGGACCAACTACTCCAAATAAGAAAGAATGGCATGCCATTAAACGGATTATACACTCATCATGCCTCATTTTTGCATAAACAAAACAGAAACAATCTTGTGATATTGAAATAAAACTAATTCCATATCAACAAACTGACTAGTTATGCTATGAATAATGCGTATTGGTCTTCAAGAAAATCTACATGGAAAGAAACCTACCATTCTTCTTGTAGGTGCTTGATTGGTCAGACTTGTACTTGCTATGGAAGTAACAAGCGACCTGCAAAGCAATACAAGCCCGTCAGTGTCTTGCCTACGATTCGACAATCAATTTCTTCACTCTATCTTCATAATGATAAATCTACATTCAGTTACCACATAGAGAAGAAAGAAACATTTAAACTTACCGAAAAGTAGCATTTAGATGATGGCACCCACAAATTGGAGCTACCAGTGTCAAAGATAACAGTAAACGTTTGAGGAGGAGTGCCGATGCCAATTTCACCATAGTACTGAGCATCTAAATAGTTCTTCAGTGCTACGATATCAGGGTCTTCACCCACATAGCCATGGAGATGGTACTTTCTAACAGAACCTGTAAATGCTTCTTCTGAGTCCAGCCTGGCAGCAAGGATGCT